>CM062818.1:928359239-928670941 GCA_031772625.1 Pinus tabuliformis
ACTAGTTTGTTTACTAAGTACTTCAGTGTGGAATGGTCTATGAAAAACTTGAATGGCACCCCCAATAAGTAATTCCTAAACTTTTGCAGAGAATAAACCATGGCCAAGGCCTCCCTCTTTGTTGTCGTATAATTCCTTTCTATAGTTAACAATTTTTTGCTAGCGTAATACACTGGGTGATCCATATTTCTTTCCCTTGATTGCGCTAAGACTGCTCCTAGCACTATCCTTGATGTGCCAATATGCACATGAAACATTTTGTTTCAATCTGGATTGACAAGGATCAGGGCACTTACCATTTTTTATTTCAATTTATTCAGTGTTGCTTGGCAGTCCTCAGCCCAAATGAATACTTCCATCCTTTTTAGTAATGTCTCCATTGGGGATGTGATTGAAGCATAATTCTTGATGAAGGGCTAGTAATACCCCGTATGGCCAAGAGTGGACCTCAGTTGCTTTACATTGTGCAGCGGCTCCATGTTGACAATTTTTGCAATCTTCACTGGGTCTAGGCATACTCCATCATTACAGACTATGTGGCCTAGCAGTGTTCCAAACAGAACCATGAAAATGCATTTCTTAAGGTTAAGAAAATTTTCAATTGTCGGCATCTTTCGAACATGACACTTAGTAATATTGTGCCTTTCTTCAATAGGTTATATACTGTCTAGTCATCCATGTACACCTGCAGAAACCTCTATATGTAGTCTCGGAACAAAGCTATGACATTCCTCGAGAAGACTGTTGGTGCATTATTTAACCTGAATGGCATTACATTGTATGCATATGACCCCCATTTAGTAGCGAATGTTTTTTTTCCTTTTATCCTCCTCGACTGCTCAAACTTGATGGTAGCCCAAGAATCCATCTGCAAATGGATATGGTTCATTACTCACTACGTTGTCCAAGACTTCATTACTAAAAGGTGTGGGGAATGGATCATGCACACATGCATTGTTGACACTTCGGTAATCAACGCAAACCCTAATTTTTGTTGCATCATTCTTGTTTTGTATGACTATTGGACTTATCCACTTTTCTTCATCTACTGGAAATATAATCCCTGCTTCCAACATTTTTTCAGTCTCCTTCTTAACTTTCTCCTTCACCCTGGGGTTCAGTCTATACGGTCTGTGCTTCACTGGATGGCATCCGGTCTCATAACAATATTCATCTCCCCTATATCTCCTTTTATTCCTTTTAGCTCTACTACTGATGCAAGAAATAAGTCCTGATACTCTTGTAATAGGTCGAAAATTTCTTTTATCATCTGCTCATCCAAATAATCTCCAACAGACGCTATTTATGGTTTACCCTCTGTCCCAACATTTTGTTTTTTCAGCTTCATTGGTAGAAGATGAGCACCGTCGCTTGAGGGACTCTCTCGGATGTCTCTCTCCCCTTCTGTTTCCTTGAAGTTCAAGTGTCTCAACCCGTCTAACCCATCTTCGTCTAGCTCTGCATCCACCTTGTCGCAGGTTGTGTATTCTGGAGAATCCATGTCGTATAGACACTGTAGGAAATTTTCATTAGGATAACCTTCAACTAACTATCCTGGGGCGAACATAACCCTTTTGATCGCATGTAGTGTCTCAGTCATGCATGCATCCTCACCTCTGAATGAGAAGTTGCTAATGAAATGTGCCTCCAGAACATCCCAATCCACTGTTTGCCTATAGAGTTCCTCATGGACGTACCAGGCTCGGGGAATGGTACCTAGGGTATGTATGAATATATGTACCCATAGTTCCTTCGGGATCCCCTATCTTCTCCAACCTTTTATGTAGGCCTTGACATGCATCTCGAGACTTGAATTCCCTCTGTATTTCATATTATCTTGCAGTCAGTCTTCCTCCTGGCCAAACCTTTCCCTCATGGCTTGCTTTATGGCTTCCCAATCTCGCATTGTGTTGCAGTGTGTTCTCCACCACCTTGCTGGTGTGGCCAAGAGTGCGATATCAAGAAATGGAATCTTTTGATCTTCCCTCATTTCTCTGTCTACTTTGTTCAAGAAGATGTCCATTAGTTCAATGTCATGGAACTTGGGATAGTTACTTACCTCTGCTCCTATCCAATTGATCTGACCTATCATTGCACAACGTCCAGTGTTGAGTTCATATCCGCCTTGCTACCATGCATCCCATGCAACTTTTGAATAAGTTTCTGAGCTCTTAATACTCCTCTAGCTAACGGAACTTCCTATAGTAGGATTTATGTAATATTCCCTTTTACCCGCTATCATGGTGTATAGTTGGTCTAACATTCCTGGCTCATCTCCATCATCTACAGGTTTTGTGAACCTGGGTCCTTGATAAGGGTCCAAGGGTTGGATCACCCTCATTCCTTCTGCTTTGAAAATCATCAATTCTTTCTTTAGGTCGATGAAAACATAGTTTTCATAGGCCCAGTCAATCCCAAGGAGCGTTGGGTATGGGTCCTTATCTCCCATTATATCGATCACTTCGAACATAGTGTGTGTCTTCACCCCTGCCACATATACTTCTACATTTTCTAGCCTTCCAATGGGAAATATGCAGTACTGATTTTCCATTCTTAGTTGAATGGTCCTCCCCTATCTTCTTTCCCCTCTTCTAACTATATTGGTATTGGTTGCGGGAAGACCATTGTCGATACGATGTTCAGTGTTAACCAAGTTAGCCCCCCTCTGTCTGGTCCTTTCGCTTAACTTTGCAATGATTTTTGGGCAATCCTCCACAGCATGATTATTAATTCTGCATTGGGAACACCATGGTCTCCTAGGGAGTGGGCATTCCCTGGAGATGTGTCCCTCTTGGTCACAATTATAACACCTTACGATGACTCTTCCTCCCATTCTTCCTCCTCTCCCATTTCATCCTCTTCCTCCCTAGTTGGACTCATTAATCCTAAATGCCTACCTATCTAGCCATTCTGATAGAGCATCTAGTGCTTAGAATTGGTCAGCGTGATGTGTTGTGGATGCAAAAAACTCACAATAGTTGTTATTAGGGACATTAGAGTACTTCTGTAGTATTTGGCACATCCGTGGTAGATGTCCATACTTTCTACAGATCTCACAATATTGCTGGTTGTTTCATCTGGGAAAAACTCCTTGTGCTCCTATTGCCGCAACTCCTGCAGTTAGTGGGGTCCCCAATGATCCTGCAACCCCCCCAGATGGTTAATTCCCTACAACCTTTGGCACTCTGTCACAACATGTCTTCCACCATGTGGTGCATGCACCATACATTGGGTCTGGCCAGCCGCACTGGTTGAAGATCCTTCAATTTCTCCATTAAAGTTGCAATCTGATTCTAAAGGCCCATAGTTGATGGATCCTACAAGCTTGTCCCTCCTTGATATTCATTAGGATATCTAGCCATGGCCTCTATGCATGAGGCTTGCTCCAAAGAATCTTGGAGAGTCCCGATATTCTGTTATGTCAGTGGTGTTCTTGTGAGGGGCAAGAGTGCTTTGATGAACCAGTCTTGCTAGTGATTCAGGTCCAAAGTGTAACTCAACTTAGCAATGGCATCCTTAAAACTTTGCATGAGCTCCCAACCAGTTTTTCCCTCCCTCTACTTGATTTCCCATAGCTCCAATAGCCCTTATTGATCTATTTGAGGTACTTTGAATTCATTTACGAATCCCCTCTTGATGTCATCTATCATGGGATTCTAGTTTTGTTCCGCCCATTTTATAAACCAATGCAAATCTCTCTCCCTCAGCATGGTCTGAAACTTAACTGTTTTGACATTGTCTGGATTCTGTCGTGCTCTCCAAATAGCTTTGTATAGATACTAGTGTTGTTCCACGTCTTCATTTCCTCTCCTCACAAAATCTAGATATCTGGTAAAATATCCCACCATGCTTACTTGTGTATGATCTAGTAACACAAACCCCTTGTTCCCTGGCTGTTGAGATCCTTGCAATCCCAAATTGCTAATACTACTAGTTCCTTTGTTATTTCCAGTATTAAAACTAACCTTATATTTCTGACACACATTGTGTACTTATATTGCCTTGGCTAATTTAATAAAAAAATTCTCCCTATTATAGTAGGGTACCAGGGGAAGGTCGGGAGGAATACTACATGTACCTTGGGGATATTGTTGCTGACTCCTACTGGATGCTTCTCCTTTGGCAAATAATCTTCTCATGACATTGCCCATGTCCTCTTCTCTTTCCTCTTCATTCCTACTCAACATTTGTTCTTGCACTATCCCTCCCGCAACCTGTAAGGAAGGATCCTCTACATCATCCTAGATCATATCTCAATTGTTGTCAATCTTACTCTGTTCTGCATCCTCTTTCTCTCCCCCTTCCTCTTGGGGTTTTCTCGACACCACTCCTACTTGGCGGGGTCCCATATTTCTCTTCTTTAGAGTCTGAACCACTCTCGCTTGCCACTTGTCAACGAACATCGCTCTCCTTTGTGCTCTAACATCTCTAGTTTTTCATAACCTTTCTACATCCATTCCTTCAACAACATCTCTATTCCCCAACCAGTAGCATTCTCCCCTTACGTCCTTCCCCCAGTACTAGGGTTTTACGCTACCATTTCCGTGGTAGGTGAGGGCAGTAGTCCTTCTTCTACCATAAACATTTTAATCCACAACGACACTTCCCTCATCAACCTTCCTCTTAATTCAGATCCAAAGACCACTTCTGCCTTTGAGAAGGATTGATAGCTTTCGGTGGCAAACTCAACTATATACCCTTCGACCATAGTATTTACCCAAAAATCGATTGATCTGGTCAGATCGTTGTCTAACTGCAGGAGTGGTATGAGATCTGAGGAAGTCTAGTTGTGGTGAGCTGACATTGGTCTCCCTGACTAATTCTGCACTTTCAACCTTTTTAACCAATTATACAAGTCTTTTGGGAACTTGCACCAGAAGATCTCATATTGGTCATTGGCACCCTCGGCATATAAAATCTCTTCACTCACCTTGCCGATCAGTTGATTCCTTTCGATAGTTTAATCTGCTATAAACTGATATATTCTATGATCCCACCAATCCCTAATCTCTTCATGAATATCCTTGACACCATGTTCCGAACTAGTTCTTGTAACTCCTCGTCCCGACAACAGAACCATTTGTTGGCACAAAAGAGTCATCAAGGGAGAAGACAAGGTTCAAGCATGGAGAACTAACAATGGATTGTTGTAGTCTAGGACAACGCCGAAATTTTCACCTTACCCAAGGGGTAAGGAGTCTCACCCAAGGCGTGTTGCAAGCAAAACTAAGAAGGGTTCGTCATGGAATCAAGGATGCATCAACCTATAATACATAAACAACACCACATACATAATTGAGATAACAGAATACCATCCAATACTAAGAAACTACTACATACATGAATCTTACAGGATATTTAAAATTTTAAATGTGTCACCACATCATAAACAACCATACGCATTGTACTAAGCAACCAGTATGGACTTTACTTCATATTAATTCAACGATAGACTATTACATGACCTATCGACATTTGCCACAAATGATTACAAGAAATACTCGGTTATATACTCACATGGTCGTTCTTTAACCTGGGGGTCCTTCTCGGTCATGTCCCTGCATTTTGGTTCTGTCCTGCCATAACTAACTATCCCATTAGCAATGCCAATAGCAACAACCAACCAAGCAACCCCTCTTCCTTATAGGCCTTCTCCTTTTATATTTGCCTTGCTGCCTGGACTATTAGTTTCCGCTCGGCTATTATTTCCCTCGACTTCCACTCCTCCTTCTTGCCCGCTTAGCTGCCTCTGTCTTCTACTGCCACTTTGCCACAACCCCTCCACAACTTTTTGTTCCTACTTCATTGTCTACCTGTCCTCCCCACAACCTAACCATTGTTGTCGCCACCTGTTCACTCTTCTTCCTTTTCCAAGCCATAATAATCAAAATCTTTTAAAATCAAAACGAAGGCCCCGACACCTGTCATGGCTACTAGGGATCTGGTCAAGTCATTAATAATTTTTTTTCATTAGTAGCCTTATTTCATCATTATTTATCATGACTAGAAGTTTCACGAAGTTATGGGAAGAAGGCTGAGACATAACCCTAAAAAAGTGGCTTAAATCTTGCAGTCACCGACAAAACTGGTTGAAAAACACTGCAGCCACTGGCATTCCTTGTTGTGAAAGATATTACAATCACTGGAATTCCTTGTTGTGGGAGCAATTGGAAGGAATTTTTCACATATTTTCCTTGTCATGGGAGTGAATAAGGCTCTACTACAGTGAAAAGGAAAGTTATTTCATGGGTTGGACACCTAAAGGGGTTGGTTGGCTCCTGAAGGTTTTGTAGTTCCCAATGAAGGTCAGGTTGGTTATGTTTTTTTGGTTCCACTTCCTTAACTATACATGGGGAGTTGAATCACATCATATTAGCCTCTCGTCACATGTTCACCCTAATGGACCGGTTAGTTTGGGTAAATATGGGAGGAGGGTGTTATAGAGTGGTATCAAAATCATGGTTCCCCCTTGGACTGGATAGGTAGAATGTGTTGTTCATGCATACATGTAAGTTGCATATGTGTCCTTATGCTTGTGGTCTATGTGCTTGTTGTGTATGCATGGTGGTGGTCATGGTTGTCATTGTGGTGTCATGTGGAAGTTGATGGTGTTGTTGCTGGATGTGGTTGTCATGACTGCATATCAGTTATGCATTTGTTATGAATGTCAATGTCTATATGTTGTTACACATGCATTATTATGGGAATGGTTTTCATACATGACGTCATTGTATGCATTTTAGGTCATCATGCTGTTGTTGGTATGTTATTAAGTTGATGTGTTGGTTGAGATAGAGCAAGAGATGCAAACCATCAGGTTGAGGTTGTGGCACTAGACTTCAGGGTAAGAGAAGATTGTCATAAAGGTTTGTATGTTCGGCATGCAGGTATGTGGTTAATGGTTGTTATAAGAATTAGGGTTACTTATATGCTTGTCATTCTATTGTTATTGTAGTTACATGTATGATAAATTCTAGTTGATCAGTGTAGTCATATGCACATGTGTCAGATAGTTATGAATGATAGTAACATGTTGTTGCATGCATTGTGGTCATATCCATGATGATTATGGTCATTTCCATTGAGGTCTTGATGTTATTATGTTTTGTGCTAATTTGGATTGACCTATGTAGATGGTTAGGGTTATGACATTCAGGTATGAGTCGACCTATTTTTGATAGTGTGTTGTAATAATCTAGACTGACTGTGTATATGTGATTGCTATGCATGAATGAAAATGGTTTATGAGTTTATGATGTGAACATGTTATATAGTTACTATTATGGATATCATGACCTTATTTATGATCTGTTGTGAATTTATATCATGCTAATATAGATTGATTGTGCAAACAATATAGCCTGCCCTGAGATACATTAAGGTTGCTTATGTCATCTATTTGGTGATTGAATGTTTGATTATGTCATCTATATTTTGTTTGAATGTTTGATTAATTGCATGATATGAGTATGTGTCTGTGATATTGCTTGAAGGAATGGTCTTGTTTTAAGAGGGTTATACTAATGCCTTATGTGTTGAGATAAATGATATGTACTCGAGTCTAAGTGGGTGCTAGTTGTAGTATTATGATTGATGACAGTGAGTTTATTATGACATGGTTGTTAGTCTTGGTAAAGGTTGATTTCAAATTAATAGATATGATGTCTTGATCTTTGGAATGTGTGACTAACATGTGTGAACAATTGCAGGGCAACATGCTTAGTAATAGCATGACAAGGTAATAGTTTATTTGTTTGTATAACTAACAGCTGGGTGATGTGATAGTACATAGTAAAACTTGATTGCAACAAGGTAAAAGTTAAGGAAAGGAATTGGGTGATAATTCCTTTGGCTATGTTTGGAAACCACAGTTCCAAACGAATGAGTTCCTTGCATGAATACAGGAAGTCTTCTTAACCTTGATTTTGTTTGACATTATGTGGATATGTGTTATATTTAGGAACATGTATTTCACATGTAGAACGGTTGTCTTTTAGTTATGGCTACATTCATTAAGAAATTGGAGTCCATTGAGATATGATACATGTACGTGTTCAGTTACAAGGACGTGTGCTTGGCACTACCAGGTAAGATAATTGGTATAGTGTTATATTTATTTATATGCTGACAATTATGCGATTATGGTAGTATGATGCAGGGAACTGCATGGAAAAAGTGATTGCCATGAAATCTTGAAGAAAGCATGGGTTGAGATTTCCCTTGAAAGAATTGGGAACCCATGAGGTTGAGTCATGGTGTTTGTAGGGAGTTTTGTGCTTTCGATCTTTGTGATGCAGGGGATTGCATGGAAAAAGCGATTGCCATGAAATCTTGAAGAAGGCTTGGGTTGATCTTTCCCTTGGAAGAAATGGGAACCCATGAGGTTGAGTCATGGTTTTTGTTGGGAGTTTTGTGCTTTTGAGTTTTGGAGCTAGAAAGAACTGTATGAAACAAAACAAGTAATGTAAGACCTGGACGAAGCTTATTGCATGAGTAAGGGTAATTGAAGGGAAGAGTATGATAGTCAGTTGAATTGGTGGGATTCATTAGGGTAAATGGATGGTGGTAGGATAGTCATGAGAAAGGTAACAGGAAAGGTAGAGTAAATGGATTTGAGGCGTCATATGGCTATGTTGGGAAATTTTGTTCTCAATGTTGTGCATGTTTTCAATGGATAAATGGAGTTCTCTTAACCTTAACCTTATGATATCTAGTAATTGTGTTGTGATTATGGTTATGTTGATATCTATATATGTATACATGTATGTATGTATGTCATTGTCTAACAAGGTTGTCCGGGATCATGATTTTTTTATGCTAATGTTTATATATGTATATGTATGTCTGTATGTATGTCTTTGTTTGACAGGGTTGTCAAGGATAGTTCTTATGGAGGAATATATATATATATATATATATATATATATATATATATATATATATATATATATATATATATATATATATATATATATATATATATATCTTGTTGTCTGATGGGATCGTGATTGTTTTATGTTAATGTTTATATATATGTATGTGCGTATGTATGTCGTTGTTTGACAGGGTTTTTAGGGATCATTCTTATCGAGGAATGATTTCTTATGCAGGTGAATGACTTGAAGAGGTTCATGGTTTATGAGGAATCAAGCAGGAAGAGTAGCCCTGACAAATCTATGAGGTTAGTATCATGTGGATATGAATTGATATTATGTACTTATACAATGTATATGTTTATGCTATGACAAGTAATGTTGAGGGATACATCAACATAATGAAAGTAGTGTGATCTGCGACATGTTGGGACAAGCATGAGTAGTGGATAAGAAACTATAAGCAAGGTTGCTTGGTAAGGATAGTGTGGTCTTAGGATGTGCAGTACTAGTGTTGTGTACATGTAGCATATGTAGTATTGTTTACACATAGTGTTGTGTGAATGTTGCATATATAGTGTTGTGTGCATGTTTCATATGTAGTATTGTGTACATATAGTGTTGTGTGATGTTGTATGTGTGGTACTATGTGCATATAGTGTTGTGTGCATGTTGTATATGTGGTGCTATGTACATATGGTGTTGGGTGCATGATGTATATGCAGTGCTATGTACATATTGTGTGGTGTGAATGTTGTACATGTGGCGTTGTGTGCATGTAGTGCTATGTACATCTGGTACATGTAGTATTGTGTGCATGTGGTGCTATGTACACATTGTGCAGGTGGTGTTTTGTATATGTGGAGTTATGTACATGTCATGTAGGAGGTGTTGTGTACACATTGTGTATGTAGTGCTATGTACATGTGGTATTGCGTACATGTTGTGCAAGTGGTGTCATGCACATGTGATGTTGTGTACACATGGTGCAGGTGGTGTTGTGTACAGGTGGTACTATATACATGTTGTATATGTGGTATTGTTGTACATGTGATATTATCTGCATGTCGTACATGTTGTGGTATTGTGTGCATGTCATACATGCTGTGTTGTGTACATATGGTACTTTGTATGTGCACTTTGTAGTCATGTTATTGTGACATGTGTGTTCATTATGTCGTACTCTATGTATGTATATGTAATGTGTTGTGCACTAGGTGTAGGTGTATAATTGTGTTATGATATACACCAGGTCTAGTTGTATGTATTGTGTTGTACATTGGGTGCAGGTGTATGTTTTGTGTGGTACACCGGGTGTAGGTGTATGTATTGTGTGGTGTTGTACGCCATGTGTGGGTGTATGCATGTGATTTACAATGTGTGTATGTATACATGCTTGAAGACAAAAGAAAGCATTGGGTGCTTGTCAGGTGTGGAAAATGATTCGATGTGTGTGTAGAAAGGACAAAGGTAAAAACAAAGGACCGATTGAAGGATAAGTATCAACATTTATTTCAATTTTTATTATGCATGTGATCTGTAATTCTGATTCATGATTATTACATGAGATCTATGATTCTGATTTATGATGGCTACACGTGTTCTATGATTTTGATTATGATGGTTTCATTTTGAGCTAATCAGATGTGATATGTTTATACATGATGATTTGATCAAACATCTACTTTGACTTGCTATGGCATGAAGTAAACAAAATTGCAAGTGTACCTTATTGATGAGCGACCAATGTGGTATGATTTGAGTTTATTTGAATTTATTTTAAATCTAATGGAAGTTATCTGCTTGGTATAGGAAAGCATGGAAAATTTCTAGTTTGGGTGGTTGAAAATGACTATAAGAATTAACAGTGGCAAAAAGAATTGTAACCAGAAAATGTATGTTGGTAAAGCACTTCAGGAGTGGGGCCATTATGGGACACTGGTACCCAATAGTGTCCATTTATTTCCATGAACATGCTATGACCAATATGATAGTTTTGAGGAAGGGATATGCCTTAGTTTTTGGACCTTCTGATGCAAGGAAGGATTGCCAAGGGATGGATTTCCTGAGCTATGGGATGTCGAGGAACTTGGAAGGTGAGTGATTGCACAGAAGGGAGTCACCAGATTTCTCAAGGGATTTTGTAGTAGAGAAGGGAAGGTCAGGGGATGTATTTTTTTTCATCAACATTCCTAGATGGAATTAAATACACATTGGGAGTGTGCCCTGGAACAATGAGTCGATAACTATTCACTGAGAGGACAAGTGGTGAAGGATATGGCGCTGGACATTGAATGTAGGAATTAGGGGAGTTTTGAGGTCTAAAATGGGCCTCCTAAGGAAATTATAAAATAATAGTGGAAATAATAAAACAATATTAGATTACATCATCAAATTTTAGAGGGAAAAAGGAAAAAACAATTTTTTCAACTCGTATTTTCAACTTATCTCCCTAAGTTGTTACTCAAATTTTAAGCAGGAGTACTTATTGGAGGAAAAATTTAATTCCTCACCCAAGGAGTACCCGTGTTGCATACTTTTGATGGAACTTCTACACGAAAAATTAGAAATACATGAAAAAACATGATTGCAATCACGTTTGTCATGTATTTCTCATTTTTTCGTATATCAGGGTCCATTGAAAGTATGCAACATGGGTACTCCTTGGATGAGGAATTAAATTTTGCATCCAACTAGTACTCCCACTCAAAAATTGAGTAAAACCTTAGGGAGATAAGTTGAAAATATTAGTTGAAAAAATAGTTTTATTATTTTTTTACTCCAAAAATGGTGAGCCATCCCCCATGGTTGACATCATCATCTTGAATCCTATTGGTTCTTATAAAGTTTATTTTGGTTGTACATTTTTATTAGGAGGCCCAATTTAGACCTCAAGATTCCCCTAATGTTTGACTTTGGCAGTGGATTTTGGACTTCCTAGGAAGGAGGTGAATCTTTGTATTACTCTGATGGTTGAGGTGTGAACCTCTAGATTCCCTTGTTGTTGATACATGCATCATATCCTTTTTATTTACTGGTTGAGAAAATGTGCATGTGTGTATATGCATATATTATTGTAAATAATGTATCAAGTTGGACCTATAAAGCTTCATAGATAGTGTGGCTATTTTCTGATTGAAGCAAATGTACATGAGTATATGTGGCTGTTACTATAAATATTATAATGAGTTGTGTTCTAAATCTCCAGCAAACAATATGTTTTTCATGTTTTCAATAGTGGTCATTGTAAATATTGGAATAAGTTGTGCCATAAATCTCCATGGGTAGTATGTTTTGTTTTCAAAGGTCTTTTTTGTCAAGGTGTCATTGAACACCACAGACAATGTTCCCCTAACAGGGAGGGTTCTGTAATAGCCCTGGTTAAAAATACATGTAATAAAATTAATAAATGAAAAATAAGACCAAGGTCATGGGACACTTATTCCAAGCTAAATGGTGGGAAAAACATCCTAGTGTATGTTCATTTGGTTTATTATGGCTAAGGGGAAATTGGCAAAGGCAATGGAAAATGCTTTGAAAAGGAAAGAGGAATTAACTGACATTTAATTTATGAAAATAATGTAAATTAGGAAGAAATGAAGATGAAAGGTCATAAGTTGCATGTGAGGGGGAAAATGAAGGAAAATAATGGAAATTGAATAAAATAGGAGCCTCAATGATAAAAAGGTTTATGAGGATCAGTTCATGGCCTTTTGGAAGTTTTTGGATGGAGATCTCTTCTATTTTATTCTCTCATACTCTAGAATTATTGGAGCACTCTAGAATTGGAGGAAAGAAAGGAAAAGGAAGGACAAGAAAGCAAAGGGAAACAAAGATCATGCAAGGAAGAGTAGGATCAAGTGGCTACAATAGGATTACTTGCAGTATCAATTTGCATGTGCGATTTCCTTTCTATATTTGGCATGTATGTTACATGCATGTGTGCATTCAGTTCTCTTATTATCATTGGCATGGGTTTTTCCAAGTGTGACACTGTTATTTATCCTTTCCTTGCCATTTCCAGATAGCCATGGTGTGATGGGTTTTATTGTATTTGGTTGAGCTATATTTCTGGATGGTTTCAAAAATCAGTGAGGTGGTCTCTAAAAGCAATAACACATGGCCTAGGAATCCCTAGACTAGAAAAGGTGGGATTGCTTTAAAGTTGGATTTTGTGTGCCTTGGTGGGCCTATGAATCCTCAACCGGTGAATGGCAAGATATACGGCAAATCCTATAGGTGTTTTCTTTCAGTCATGCTTAGGAATCCTCGACTGGTTTATTGTGGGATATAAGATAAAGCTTGGAGGGTTGAGTCTCGATTAGGCCTATGAATCCTCAACTGGTGAATGGTAGGATATATGGTAATGCCTAGAGACTAGGAGGTAGGAAAATTCCTCACTGTGTAGGTGGAAAAACCCAGTGGAATCCATTCTTGTTTAGGGCCTAATGATCCAGTGGGGATTGTGGTAAAGATTAAAGAAACCTAGATTGGCTTGGTTTTGAGTCCCATATTCATGCTTGGAATATGGCATGGGGGTGATCGGATGAAATTAAGATTTGGTTCCGCCAATCTATGGTTGGGTGGTTCGTGGAAGTCCCAAATCTAGTTGGATTTTTCATTAATTAATCATATCTTCTTCTCCTTGTTATTTCATCTGTAAACATATTGATTTATATGTGGTTTTTGTGGCTATTATATCCTTGTTATTTATGTTGGTTATATTTTGGTTATGAGTATGTTTCATGATAGAATTGGAGAAGTATTTCATCATCTTTTGATTAGAAAATGAATGTACAATGTATATATGACCTAATAGATGATAATGCAACTACTGTGATAAGGAAAAAAATCTCCTTTACGAATCTTAGATAAGTATGAGACCCATATTCTTACATATTTTATATCACATGTAGATTACATATTTGTGACATGTTTGATGAAATGTCTTTCACGGATAGTAGAGGTCTAGTCAAGCCATCGATCAAATGTTTGCATTAGTAGTATTATTTCATCATTATTTATCATTTCAAGAAGTTTCATCAAGTTCTAGGTAGATGCCTAAGACCTAGCCCTAAAAAAGTGGCTTAAATGTTGTAGTCTCCGGCAAATAACTAGCTAAAAAAAAATAGTAGCTGGCATGAATTTTTGTGGAAGCAACTGAAGACCTTTTTCACATGCATGCCTTGTCATGGGAGTGACTAAGGCTCTAGGATAGTGAAAAGTAAATTTCTTTCAGGGATTGTACACCTAAAGGGGTTGGTTGGTGCCTACATGTTTTGTAGATCCTGTGGAAGATCAGATTGGTTATGTTTTATTGGTTCCAATTCCTTAAATATACATGGGGAGTTGAATGACATCATAGTAGCCTCTCATGACATGTTTACCCTAGTCAACTGATTAGCTTGGGTAAATGTAGGAGGAGGGTGTTACACTTTCTTCTTGCCATGGTTCTAGCTGGATTCTTGCCTTTGTCTTTATTTCCTTTGCTTGCTAAAGAAAAAATTTATTTCTCATTAGTTCTCGTTGTGACTCCATCTCTAGTGTTTCTTCTAATCTCATCATGCCCCAAGTCATATGAAAGTCTATACCAATATGGGAGCTTGTCTCTTCCATTAACTAAATCTTAATAGTTGTGCCAAGTCTTTGGAAGACCAAGGAGTGTTAAGGTCACAAGTTCATATGGTGGCGTAGTTTCTCCAAATCCTCCAAGTTCATCTCTCACTTGAGTGAATCTACATAAGTATTGAACAATAGTTTCATTTTTATTCACTCAAATATTTCTGAGCTTAATATCTCTCAATGCCATATTTTTGGCATCACTATTGCTTTCTAATAGGTTTGTGAGAGTTTTCCACATTGCAGAAATAGTCTCCATTCCATGAAAATTTGAAATCGCATGGTCTCTGACTCCCTTTAGGATAATCCTTCTAGCTTTTGCAGTATATTTTTTCCACTGAGCTAGTTGTTTTCGTTTTTTATTTTTGAGGTTGAGGGAGTAAACACATATGATAGCATCAAAACCACTTTGGAAGCTTGGATCTATCCCTACTAGCTCCAGAGAGGGATATCTCTGTAAAATTTACCTATGTTTGATGTAAATTTTAGGCTAGTTATTATTGCACTGATATTTTTTAATGGGTTTCTTGGTTGATTAAATTGTTATAATTCCATTGGGCTATGGATTCTAAAGATTAACTAGATCTACATCAAATTTTGAAGGAGTTTCAGAAGGCAAGCTAGGTTGCACTAGCTGGATCTTTCAGAATTTTAAATGGATTATGAAACAGAAGAAATGTAAGATTCAGTAGAAACTAAGGGGCAATGAAGAATTCTTTAATTTGGCTTCAGCAGAAAACATATAAATTACTAACAACCAGAATAGGTTGTTATATATAACATATCCTATTCATCATAGTTTCTGTTATGTAATTAAGATTTTTAGAAATAATAGAGAAATGAGACAATGATTAAACACATAAACTGAAGAAAAGCATCATCATTTTGTACACCACATGAATCCTGTGAAAATGTCCCTTTACTGTTGATGCTTCTAGTAACTTTGAAAAATTACAATTTGTAGAGGAAACTATCTTCAACAATCAACATTTCTTACTTCAAATGATGAAGTATTTATACAAATTCTAAACTAAAATATCTTGAAAAAATATCAAGATTTGTTTACAAATATCTCAAACTGTCTTACACAAATAGAACTAAAATATAGGACATTCAAAACTAAGGAATCTACTTGGAACTATCTTTTTGGATTTATGGTGACAAAGAAGAGCAATTCCAATTTGATAGCAACTCTTATTTGATGAGGTGGCCTCCAAATCACTCACTGTATTTGGGCTTTTTCCTCCCGAAATTGTGAAAAATAGGGTCTTTTAATACCTTTATATATCCCAAACCATAATAGCTGTTAGAAAAATGAGAGAGGTTTTTGTAGATGATGATGTTGGCAACAAAAACTCTTTCAGTTTTTGAAAATGCATTTCCACCTACTTAGAAACTGTATTTGAAAACACTTGCTAAAAATGAGAAAACTCGAGAAAATATACTTGCAAATATTCATCCGAATCTCCAAAACCATAACCTATGTTACAAAAATGAGAGAGATTTTTGTGCATAAGGATGTCAGAAACAAAAACCTCTCTTCGATTTTGAAAATTCATTCTCAGTTGTTTGTAAACCATGTTTGAAATTATTGTGTTGTATAGGGGAAAAAAACATAATTTAACTAACCATGAAACAGACATATGACGTAGAGGAGGGAGGTGACATTGAGGTGGGGGATTATGTGGAGTTACATGGTTGGTGGAAAGGAAGTGGGTTCGGCAAGGGTGATGTGGAGAAATGATGTGTAGGTAGGTAAATAGCAGTTTAGTGGAAGATGAGGAGGGACGTGGCAAGTGAACGTTGGTGTGGGAGTAATTAGGTGGAGGATACATGGCGGTAGTGAAGTGGTGGTTGAGTGGAAGTGGGGGGTGACATAACTGGGAAGGCGGTTTTCGGCAAGGAGCGGATACTGCTTTCGGAGGGGGGTAGAGGTAGATTGTGGTATTAGGGAAGGGGGCTTTAAAATACTCTGATGAAAAAATGTAGCAGTGGGGCTCGGGGGTAAAACCACTAATTTTAGACCCCCCCTCTCCCCACTGATAAAGGGAGATAAGGTGAGGGGGTTTGAATTAGATCGGGTGCCATCGGATTAGATGTGTGCTGAAGATCAGGCATGGAAGATGTGCACATTTTAACCACATACGACAAATCTCCTTATGTCGTTATCAATTTTACAATAAAAACAAGGTTATAGTACCAATGCCTTATTACAATTCATTTAATCACATTTAAATGATGTGATTAATGTAATCTAAACACACTTAATTATTCTCTAATGCCGCATTTCAACTTGCAAGCATATTTTTTTATTTTCTCAAGGTTTTGACCTTTTTTGAAAATAATTTACAACATGGAATATTATTTGCAACATCTGAAATATAATAATCATCAGCTATAATCAAGAAATCCTATAAAAATTATAGGACCCTAACATTGGCTTCAACTAGGGATGGAACTTCCTCGTGAAATATCAAGAACACCGTAGACTAGTAGCATGATCCATTGGGCCAATCCCAAATCTACAACACGCTCTGTCATAAAAATCTTTGTGACTCTTAATCTTCAAACTGGAATCAAAACCATTTTGCACACTGAAATCTGAAATACACACTAAACTGAAAGTTGTACTGCTATCTAAAACTGAAATTGACAATAATGCTTGAAAAAAATGCTCAGAGTGTTGAGCTTATTTGCACACTGCTACCTACTCTACACTGCTGAAAATTATGCTGAATCAAATAATACAAAAATGCCAATGAAGCTAGTCAAGTAGCTATTGAAACAAGTGGGCCGCTTGACTATTTGTTAGCACATTCAAAAGGACAGATTGATTTTTTGTCCCTAAAATCAAAGTTGTAGAGTGCAATGGAAACTACTGTTGGATCTAATCATGAAAACATGATTGAACACTTGAGCTGAAAAAAACCTCCATGTAGTTTTCTATAGGATCAGTCAAGGCATGATTAATTATTTTACCTTGTACGCCTTCATTGACCGATTAAGCATGGGAAATTTCATCAGTTGTATTCTCAAGGTTAAACCCTGAGTTCATTTTTAGTCTTGTAGTCGAAAACATAATTCTCACTAATATGAAAATCAAAAGGAAATACAATCTCCTCTTGTTTTGGAGAAGGAAGATTTTCCAAGAATTGTTTAGGATCTTGGAAATTATAGGACTGAATCTGATAATCCAAAAGTTCAATATCCTTCTCAAATCTTTCAACAACTAACTCAAGAAAGAAAACTTTACATTCAGGATAGAATTTGCTTAATTTCAAACAACGAAACACGACCATTAAAATCTTCATCAATTTGGAAATCAGCCAATTAATCCCTAACTTCTTTTAAAACTTCACAAGACTAAGGATTTGCCACATAACCTGTACTCGTGTATAGCAGGAAATCTAATCAACTTGCAGTGGAATCGCCATGAGTTTTCTACAAATTTTGATTCTTTGATGGTGGAGTCACACTAAAACTTTGAAGCTTTGGATACTGTGAATGTGGAGTCACCAGGTGAATGATACAACCTTATTATGTCTTATCACTATCCACCACCAGTAATCAGATCTAGAACTTGATACACTTTTCTAGAGAATCTGAAAGGTTCATTCTCCAGTATGGTCGCCACTATGTTTCCGTTCTGTATTTCTAAGGTTGAGGGAGTAAATACATAGGACGACATCAAAACCACTTTGGAAGCTGGGATCTAGCCCTGCCAGCTTCATAGGGAGATCTCCCTGTAAAATTTAGCTATGTTTGATGTAACTTTTAATCTAGTTATTACTCCACTCATTTTGTTTTATTGGATTGATTGGTTGATTAAATTGTTATAATTCCATTGGGCTATGGAGTCTAAAGATTAATTGGATATGCATCAAATTTTGAAGGAGTTTCACAGGGCAAGCTAGGTTGCACTAGTTAGATCTTTCAGAATTTTAAATGGATTATGAAATAGAAGAAATGTAAGATTCAGTAGAAACTAAGGAGCAATGAAGAATTCCTTAATTTGACTTCAGAAAAAAACATATAAATTACTAACAACCAGAATAGGGTGTTCTATATAACATATCATATTCATCACAGTTTCTGTTATGTAATTAAGCTTTTTAGAAATAACAGAGAAATGAGACAATGATTAAACACATAAACTGAAGAAAAACATCACTGTTTTGTAAACCACATGAATCCTATGAAAATGTCCCTGTATTGTTTATGCTTCCAGCAAATTTGAAAAATTACAATTAATAGAGGAAATTATATTCAACAATCAACATCTCTTACTTCAAATGATGAAGTATTTATACAAATTCTAAACTAAAATATCTTGAAAAAATATCAAGATTTGTTTACAAATATCTCAAATTGTTTTACACAAATAAAATTAAAAAATAGGACATTCAAAACTAATGAATCTACTTGGAACTATCTTTGTGGATTTCTGGTGACAAATAAGGGCAATTCTAATTTGATAACAACTCTTATTTGATGAGATGGCCTCCAAATAACTAACTGTCTTTGAGCTTTTTCCTCTCAAAATTATGAAAAATAGGGTCCTGTAATACCTTTGTATATCCCAAACCATAATAGATGTTAGAAACATGAGAGAGGTATTTGTAAATTATGATGTTGGTAACAAAAACCACTTTCCATTTTTGAAAAGTCATCTCCACCTGCTCAAAAAATGCATTTGAAAACACTGAAAACAGGAAACTTCGGGAAAATATAACTACAAAGATTCATCTGAATCTCCCAAACCATAATATTTGTTACAAAAATGAGAGAGGTTTTTGTGCATAAAGATGATGCAAACAAAAACCACTTTCTTATTTTGAAAATTCATTCTCAGTTGTTTGTAAACCATGTTTTAAATCATTGTGTTGTATAGGGAAAAAAAACATAATTTAACTGACCATGAAACAGACATATGACATGGAGGTGGGAGGTGACATGGAGGTGGGGGATGATGTGGAGGAACATGGTTGGTGGAAAGGAAGTGGGGTCCGGAAGGGTGATGTGGAGAAATGACATGGAGGTAGGGAAATGGTAGTTGAGTGGAAGATGGGGAGGGACATGGCCGGTGGACATTGGCACGAGAGTAATTAAGCAGAGGATACGTGGCGGTAGTGAAGTGGTGGTTGAGTGAAAGTGGTGGGTGACATAACCGAGAAGGCAGTTTGCGGTAACGACCAGATACTACTTTCAGAGGGGGGTAGAGGCGGATTGTGGTAATAGTGAAGGTGTGTCCAAAATACTCTGAGGGAAACACGTAGCAGCGGAGCCCGGGGGTAAAACCACCAATTTTAGACCGCCCCCCCACCAATAAAGGGAGATAAGGTGAGGGGGTCAAAATTAGATCAAGTGTCATTGGATCAGATGTGCACTGAAGATTGGGCACAAAATATGTGTCCATTTTAACCACATACAAAAAATCTCCTTATGTCGTTATCAATTTTACAATAAAAACAAAGTTATAGTACCAAGGCCTTATTATAATTTATTTAATCACATTTAAATGATGTGATTAATTTAATCTAAACACACTTAATTATTCTCTAATGCTGCATTTCGACTTGCAAGCATATTTTTTTATTTTCTCAAGGTTTTGACCTTCTTTTGAAAATAATTTACAACATGGAATATTATTTACAACATCCGAAATATAATAATCATAAGCTATAATCAAGCAATCCTATAAAAATTATAGGACCCTAACACTAGTTGTTGTACATATGATGTTGATGGTTTTCGAATATCTATATTTCTGTCTTCTAATACTCCAATGTCATCCAGCACAACTTCCATTTTGTCTTTCCAAGCACAAAAATTCGAAGTTCCCTCTAATGCATACTCAAGCCTCAATCCATTGAAACACATTGTTCCTGCACTGAAGAAATACCTGAACCACAAATCTATTATTCGATTTTTTTTTTAGATATGATCAAGAGCATGGTTTCTATTTAGTTTTCAATAGCTCTGATACCATTTAGAAATAACTTGAGATTTGTAGTTGTTAATGAATTCATACTAAAATCAATAGAAAGAAATTTCTTCTACTCAATCTATGGAATTGAAAACATATAATAGAAACACATGCAATCATTCAATCACAATGAATGAAATTTTTACTAGGGAACCCAACTGGGAAAAACCCCTCCTCATTTTGTATTATATCAGATGAGTACAATGATCTATTACAATGGCAACTTCCATGCTTGAAGCTCAACTTGCACTGGAATATTGATCTACCCTTTAGTCTACTCTTGACAATACTTAGCCAAAATAGGCCTTCTACTTCCTCCTATTTCCTTGTGCAAATAGAAAGAAAAATGGCTCACCTACTACATGAAAACTCTGCATACTCATTAGTATCCAATAATGATTACAATTATGCCTTTTTCCTCCACTTCACTAGGAAATTCAAATTGCATGCATGACTAGGGTTATTTTTAGTAAATTGACTAGTTAACTAAAATATCAGTGAGTTAACAACATTTAAAACTACTCAACTAAACTCATACTGACTTTATTATATACTAGATCTCAGATAACTGACTTTCACTAAAGATAAAGCTTGTAGATAACTAGATCTTAGCCACCAAATTGCAGACAACTCTACTTCTAGCTCACAAACTCAAATTGACTAACTTAACTGAGTGATTTAGTCATGTTACTCCTATTAATTACCTGCCAATTCATCCTGCTGAGGTGGAAGCTCAAATTTCTTCATTTGACTAAGGCAAAAGTCAAATAAAGCCTTTTATTGCTACAATTTAAAAAGTTTTTCTTGTAAGATTTTGGTTCTTTCATGCACATTTTTTTTTCATTTTTAGGGTGTTGTAAGAACCCTCCCCTATATATACTAATCCATATGCTGACAGAATATGTCAATTGGATTGTTGAGAATAAAAATATGGTATTTCGAGGCTAATATCAATCATCCAATGGAAAAATCAATAAGGATTCACTTAAGTGGTGTTGTAAGCACCACCCATCTCACTAACTAGTTTGCAGGAACATTTGAAGGAGTCTCAACGAATCATATGAAGAAACTATTCTATTTTGGGAATAAATGGCACACATCGTTACCTTTGAATTCCCTATTAGATACCTAGGAAGAGTGGCACAAATACACATTATTCCCCTATCTGCTCTACCAAATATTCATGGTTTTGAAAATGAAGACTCAGATACATTCTTATTTGAGGTTGAAGTACTTTTTATAGGAAGGCCTAGCGACTATGATTATTGTACTATTTCTCAAAGGTTGAAAATGTTTCCTCTTACTCAAGAAGGATCATCTCTTTGATGGTTCATGAGCCTTGGTGGGAATTATATTTAAACATGGGAAGACATGACAAATATATTCTTGAACAAATACCAAGACTACTGCAAGGATAATGAAGATATTTTTGGGATGAAACACGGGGAATATGAAATTTTTGAGGACAATATGGAGTAATTTCGATACAACCTTCAAAAATTAAAGCATGAACTTACAAGCAAAAGAGACCTTGAAAACACTCCTAGTCAAAGGAATCAAAGACAAATGTTTAGAACTCCTAAATCTAATGGGATCAAGTGATGTTTTTCACCTACCATATGATGCTATTTATGAATCAGGCATTAGGTATTCAAGAGGAATATTCAAGAATGGTAAGAATTCTTGAGAAATTTCCTCTCAATTTTTAAAATTTATTACAAGAATAGGAGTTACAGGAGCCTCTCAAAATTCACAATTGGATGGTTTACAGGAAGAATAAAAGCATGATGAAATTGAAGAACCACTACTGAAATTCTACTCTAACTGTGGGGAGGAGCACTCCCTTAGAGAGTTTCCACTTAGTAGTCTGAATGTTTGTGGTATTTGTGAGGAGAATCACCCAACAGGTCATTACCTATCACTACCAGGATTACTAGAAGTATTCAGGGAATCAAGTAAGGAATCAAATCGACCACCAAATATAACTCAAAACCAATCATCATTTAATACTTGGACTAATGTTTATTGTCCTAGGTAGATTCCTCAGCAAATGTATAATCCTACAGTTCCATGGAAAACTTTTAGTGCTCCTCTAATTAAATACCAGTTGTGCTATACAACAACCCTCCCCATTTCAAAATTTTTCATAAAAGACTTTAATAATAAATGGGTACCCTTTAGAATATAAATAAAATCAATAAAACATTTGAAAATAAATTTTTATAACACGTTATATAAAAATTTTCTTTTAGGGTAGGTTAAATTGCAATCGAAATTTGCAAAAATTTTGAACCCATGGAAGTCGTTTTAAGAAAATGATCCGATTTGTCATAATAAAACCTTATCGAAAATCTTTATCAATGGAAATAATTATAAAAGCGAATTGTCGCATCTCGCACATCCTTTATCTTGACGATGCACTTAAAGTGTTCCATTGAGATTTGTTGATGCAACAACTCTATCGGAAATCACATATCGCTGCTTGTTAAGAAAATGTCCCAAGTGTTCCATGGAAAACCTCTGATGCAATAAGCTGATCACAATCGCGCATTGCTAAAATCATAAGACACATCCCAAAATCTCCTTAGAAATCTTCTGATGAGATTTCATTATTGTATAGCGCGTGTTCGATAAAGGAAAAACATGAAATATTAAAAACATGTGTGGCTTAAAGTTACAAGTCAATTATAAAGAAAATTTAAATGATTTATCAATTTTAAAGCATGCCGCCTCCCCATGCCAGTTCACCACTAATTGCAATCACAACCATGCAGAGGAACCATTTAAGCATGGCACTCGTAACTCCCGATCTGCGATATGCGATTATCGCTAATCGCTGATCGGAAAGTCACAATACCCACTCTAAAAAGGACCGTTATAAATTTGCAGTGCGACATACCATCACGACATTAAAGTTTCACATTGGAAGTTATGAGGAAAACATTAAGAATCAATTATGGTTGAATCCTCCAAGGATTTCATCCGTGGTGGCTTAATATATCATAGATCTGTAGCATCTATTACGCTTAATTGTTGTTAGTCTTGTGCACTGTGTATTATTTTTTAATGAGTTTTTCCACTATTACATCCATCTATTTCATTTTGTAGAATGAATCTGAAATCATCAGTCCAGCAAAAATGTCTAAGAAATCTCAGAAAGAAAAGCTCCTCGTCATGGTGAAAGATGAACTAGCAAAGTTGGTACAGATAGCTAATACTACTTGTTCAGGCCTTGGAAAGACTTGATGGGAGGGCATATATAATCTACTCGAAGTCAAGGAGCCAACCGTAATTGAAGAAGAAGAAGCAACGACTGGTTCAACTAATAAATCAGAAAATACTCTTAACAATTTAGCCAACTCCTCCCTCAAAAAAATAGCAGCCCATGCGAAAGTGTTACCATACAATGACCTGGTGAGATGGGTAATAGAGAGTATCAACATAACCGACAGAGAATTCTATACAGCCAATGGAAGGATGTTTAGGACATTCAAGGCAGAAGATATCAAGAAGATGTATCATTTGCCAGACCCCCAAAAACATTACAACAAAGCATTTTTAGAAGCTTTCGCCAAGGAGAACGATGTAGATTTGGACCCTATCAAGCAATGGAGACATTTACCAAACAAGCATAAGCATGAATCCTCTGGTATGTACTCCATGGAATCCTTAGCATCTACCTATTGCTATGTTGGTGCTATGATATGTAGACTCTTTAGAGCCTCTGATTCGGCTAGATTTTCCATAGAAATGGTGCCTTTAATGGAAGCAGCGATTAACTCTTTTATCATGGATTGGGCAACCATTTTATCAGATAAAATGGCCAACCACATCCTCGATTATAGAAGAAATAGGTATGTAACTACCCGGATAATACCCCTATTCTATATGAGCGCCTACATTATGGATACCATCTGTTTCAATTCTGACTTCCACATTCTAGGTTTGAAATGGACTCCTCAAGACCCAACTCCTATTCACATTTATGATAAGTATTTGTGGAAGGCCCACTATAAATATCATATATATAGAATTTTCCATGGTTTTGTTTTACCTGTCCATCAGGCCATGTTCAAGAGACCTGCTCCTCAATTATCCGATGAGGCCAGTATTGACCTAACATCAATTGGCAATTGGTTCGATGAAGAAAAGTTCACCTATGTCAGAATTTTTGGCAGCCTCATAGATCCACATGTTCTCCCATTGTACATTCCTGATAAGCTATTGGATAGAGAAATAGTTTACCAGATAATGGAGCAAGGAATGTCCACGAACCTCAAGGAGTCCAAGAAAAAAATGTGGCCTACATTTCCCCTACACTATGGTACTTACTCACTTCATGATTTCAAACATGTTAAGAAAGAGGTAGAGAAGATAAAAATTCTGAAATTAGTAGTCATCCCTAAGAGATAGTATGACCCAAACGAAGTGGCTTACAACTTTACCTCTCAGGTGAAACTTGCCAAATTTGAGCATGAGAAAAATGACTATGATGACTTGTCCGCTTCAGCTGAATCATTTTCACAAGTAAAACATCTAGCAAGGATCAAATTGGGATCAGGGGAGATGGAGAAGTTTATGTCATTCAGGACATAGAGGTTACAAACACTACCTCTAGATTTATTGGCCATTACCCCTATCATGCAGCAAGAAGGCCACAGTGAAGAACACACTACTAAGAAGATTTCCGAAAAGGAGAAAACAAAGGAAAAGACCAGCAAGCTCCTAGATACCAATGTGCATATTGATTGCCAACATAATGAAGGAATGGGAGTAATTCGATCAGCAGATAAAGAACAAGAATGACTCCCAAAACATCAGTATACCAAAATCACCCATAACACAAGAGCCTTTTGCTATTAGTATTACAATTGAAGGGGCAGTCGGCACAGTTGACACTTAGCATGATATTGAAATAATTCTAGAGAATCCTTCCGAAGAGATTGTATTGAAGGTTGAGGAAATACCACCCCTGGATGTATTTGATAGTCTAAAGCATAGGGTTGTGGTCAAAAGATAGAGGAAAAGGAGGAAAATTGACCAGGGAACATTCTCAACTCCTCAAGCTGAACTTATGAATGTGGTATGGAAAGTCTCAGAAGTCGATCCTTCTGAGGATTTAACTAAGTTATTTCAATATGTAGGTGATTATACAGCCTCTACAATGGACAAGGCCTCCGAAATTAGCCAACTGATTAAGGAAAAGGATCTAAGGATCACCCAACTTGAAGAGAAAATGGCAGTAGAACAACAGAAGACCGGTCAGCTTAAGCAACAACTAGCATAGCAAAAACAACAGAATGAGCAACTGAAAGAACAGTTAAATCTGGAGAAACAAAAGACCAATCAACAGGCTCTCCAAAAACAACAAAAGTTGTCTCAAGAACTCAACAAGCTTCAAGCGACACTTCAGTAGGAAAAGAAGGCCAAAGAAGAACAAATTGCATAGCTGCAATTACAGGTAGAGGAATTCAAAAGTTATCCGAAATTTGGTGAATTTAAGAAAGAAGCCCTGGATGTGACTAAAGCCTTATCTCGACAACTGAAAGGGCAGTGGACACCAGGCTAGAATTTGAAAATGCAGACAATAAGGTCAAAAAATTTCTCTCTTGGAAAAGTTCAGAGGAAGGAATGGCTACTAATCTACCAAAAATCCAAGAATCTCACAAAGAAGTCTTGTTTTAGGAGTGGAAATCACAATTAATAAATGCTGAAAGAGATACTTCCAGAGGTAAGGCTACAACGAACAATGTGATCGAGTTGGTAAATGATAGCTTATATGGAGCTAAATTGATCTCCGATTGCTCCCCAAGAAAGTTCCCTAAGGCAAAAGCGCTAGAAACTTAGTGGAGATAGGATCTGGCAAGTAAAGAAGAACAAATTGGCAAAGTGCAAAACTTGACTTGGGATGCATTTTGGTTCTTCCTAGTCAAGCCGCAGAGTGAGCAGATGGCCACCAAATGCCTTGCCAACGCTGTCAATCACATGGTTCCCGAGCTTTCAGATGCCACATATAGATGTCAACTACATTCTAGGCTGAGTCATCCTCCGAAAATTCGATAAATGCTCTCAATTTGTCAGCTGCAAGTGAAAGAGGAGAAGTAGATACAATGAATCAGTTCAAAGGCTATTTCACTATTATTTTCATAAATCAAATCCCAGATTTTCATGTTTGTAGTTTTAACAACTCAAAGCGATTTTTATTTACAATTAGTTTTTATTTTTATTATTTAAACCCTTTCATATCTTTGAAGAAAGGGTCCTCAATTTGCATAAAAACTTGATTTGAGAAGTTACACTTTTGTACTTATGAATATGTTTTTATCTATAGAAAATCAAGGTTCTACATTTTTGTGAAGAAACTTTTTCAAGACCTGCACTTTTGTATCTCTTGGAAGTTTTCTCAAATAAGAAAGTGGAATCGGGGTGTTATTTGCATTGGAAAGACTCAAATGCATGCGGCGTTTCTATCACTATTCTTTTGTCTTGTTTCCTTGTGTGATGAAGCATTCCTTTTAAAAGTTTCTATTGTTGATATATGTATGCTCTTCAAATAATTCTTTATCATGTCATTTCTGAAGATTTAGAATTGTTATACTTTAAAGATATATGTCGGTGATATACATTGTTATATTAATAATTACTTTGTTTAAGAAATTAAACAAAGTTATCATTATCTATGAATGCATCTTTCTATTGATCAGTAAGTCATCTATATGATTATTTGTCTGTTAGAAATAATCAGAAATCGCATTGTTAGTACATTACCCATGTTAGATAAGTATATTTGTATATCCTTGAGTTATAGGTTAAAGCACTTATCATCTTTATTATACATTATAAAACAATCATCCATCAAACCATTCATTATATGGGAATTAGTCCCATAATATCCAGTCATAGCCACCACACCAAATGGAAAAGGAGTTGTACTAAGCTCTGGACCAGGTGGTTATCCCCAATGTTGGTGCTAGGATTTTAGAGGCATCAACATTTTTGGCACTAGAAGGAGGGCCTGAACTATGAATGGTGAGTGAACCCAAATCCATAGGCCATTCTAAGAGTAAAACTCCCTCACCATCTCCTCCAACTTCTCCTTTGCATTCCAAATATCCTATTTTTAAGTGAGAAGTTGAAAAGGAAAATACAACACCCACTGCTGAAAACTTAAACACACCTGACAATTCTTCTCTTGAATCCCCTAAAGTACAGTCCTTGATTCATAAACTCTAGGGTTTTTGATATCTCAAGAACAGTCTGAGTTATCCCAAGGTAGTGTGACTTCACAATATTTTCCATCCTAGCCTCTTACTAGAGTACAGAGTGAAAAGCTTGGTATTCCACCAACTAAATTTCCTCTGCCAAGTCGAAAAAGAGCTAGGAAGACACCTTTAGAGTCTGACAGTGAGATTCTTTCCTCATCATCATGCATTCCATCTAAACCATTGCAAAGTCACCCATCTGTTCCACAACTCCAAATCATAGTCCAAAAGAGTACAGGTGCTTCAACATCCTCTACCCAATCACTTTCAACTGCCTCCTCACCTTCTTCTACTATTAGCACAACAATGGCACAACCTCAACCAAGGCCATGGACCAATCCAAGAGCTGTCGCAATGCTTGCACCCTTGAGTCAATTACCAACTCATCCTAAAAAATGGTTACCAAAGTTTAATCCTGACATTGGTATATTAGCAGAAGAACATATAAACAATTTTGTGTTGTCAATAAACTTGAATGGGGTAACAGAAGAAAATGCTATTGTTAGACTATTTCCATACACTTTAAAAGGAGCAGCTGGATCATGGTATTTTTCATTGCCACCAGGATCCATCAATAGATGGGATTTTTTTCAGGAGCAATATTTAACCAAGTTTGGAGACGATAGGTCCACAACGACTTTGATTAATGATCTCTCCAATCTGAAATCTGAATCAAAGGAACCCATCAAAGACTTCAACTCCCGATTTAATAAACTGCTGAATAAAATTCCTGCAACATCCAAGCCTAGTGAAGAAGTTCGAAGCGAATGGTATATCTCTACCTTGCCTTCAAACATAGCCATCTTCGTTGATAGGGCTGCCAAACCCACATTAGCAGAAAATATGAAGGAAGCGATCGCTGTTGAAAAACATATCATTGCTTTGGAAAAGAAAAATGCTCTTGAAGAAAGAAAATCCAAAAAGGTTACTTTCAAAGATGATTCAAAAAAGAAAGCAGTTAAAGACCCATATGACATGGAAGGTTTACAAAAGGTTCTAAAAACTATGTCCAATGAAATGGTGGAAATAAAAAAGCAAGTAGTTGAAACTTCTACTAAAAAACCATTTAGAAATTTTAGAAGAAATCAGTCAACTGACCCTAAACCACCTAATGCTATATCCAATGCAGAATCAGATCTAGATGACGATGAAGATGAAGACACAATTTTATCATCGAAGGAAACGGAAGAAGATGAAACAATTGAATGTCATAGAATGTGGGACTTTATCTTGCCTAACTTTGATACTAAAAGTGAATGAGAAGCTCTCCCAATAAATACCAGAAGTAAAAATGCAGCAGAGCCTGTTCAAACAAATCCAAAGAAGAAAAATTCAAGCCTTGATGCTAAAGACAAAGCTCCCATGAAGAAAACTCTTGTTGTGCCTATCCAAAATCAACCATCATCTTCTAATCCTCCTTCATCATCTAAAACGTTAGTAGTTTCTGACTCTATGGATTATAACATCGTGGAAGACATGAAGAAGACTCGAGCAAATATTTCTTTACATGAACTTAGCAATCTCAAATATCAATAGAAGTTGTTACTAAAAGAATTGAATGCAATACCTTCTTCTCCTCTTCCAACCATTGTATTATCCAAGGTAGCTAAAGGATCAGGTAAGCCACCATCAGATAAAGTAGATGCTACTAATGTTGTTTTGATCAGAGATAGGTCTAATTCTCATACTCCTTTTCTCTTGACTTATGATATCTATAATAGAAATATGCATAACTACCTGATAGATTCAGGGGCTTCATCAAACATAATGCTAGCCTCAGTTTGCTCCAAACTAAACATTGAGCCCCAGAAATCTGCAGTTCATATTGTTCAATTAGATCAAACTAAAGTGCAAGTGTTAGGAGAGATTAATTCAGTTACTATTAGATTATCAATTGATCCCAGAGTAGTTCAAAGGATTGATATATCGATTGCTGACATCCCTGAGTTTTATGGTTTAATTCTAAGCAAGGATTGGTCTGAGAAACTCCATGGTTACATTTCTAGGGATTGGTCTCACATCTGGCTTCTCTATAAAGGGAAACCAAATCAAATCAAAATACATCGGGAAAAACACATGACTCATACAGTAACAGAGTTTGAACAAGAAAACCAGCCTATAGATTTCAATAACAACATTCTTGGAAATTACTAAGCTGAGTCATTCTTTGGAAATTTTAATGCTCGATAATCGCCTTTTCCTGTTAATAGTATCACATCACAAATTGAAAATTTCTCTCATACTAATACCTCAAGATGTGTTAGTATTGTTGATGAACTTGTAAATAAATCTGTAGATAAGCCTTTGTTTTGGTGTTTATATTTTGATGGATCAAAATCCAATGACAGTGCAGGAGCAGGGTGTATTTTAGTTAGTCCAGAAGGGGAAAAATTATGCTATCATGCATACAAGAATTTGAGTGTACCAACAACACTGCGGAATATGAGGCATTGATTCAAGGGCTCTATAAGGTAATAGGCCTGAATATTCAGTATTTGAAAGTATTTGGTGATTCTGAAATTGTCATCAAACAAGTAAGGAACACTATCCATTGTCTCTCAGGACACCTCAAACCTTATCAATCCCTTGTTCAAGATCTCACAACTCATTTTCTGGCATTCAACATTTCTCCTATTCCAAGATCTTAGAATGTAGCAGCTGATTTATTGGCTAATGTTGCTTCTAAGCTCGTTCCATCCAAAGATTATAGTCCAGATAGGTTTTCAATTGAATTAATTTTTTGGCCATCTGTCCCAGACAATGTCACCAATTGGTGGGTATTTAATCATGATGAAGACATCTTAAATTTCTTGACTTCTGAAAAATCTTATGATGATCAAATTATCGATGAAAGCGATCATGATCTTCAACTAAAACAAAGACTAAATGAGAATTCTATTCCTAAATCTGTGGTCAAGCTAGAAGATCTCTATGATATCAAAGATAGATTCAAAAAGGTCACTAATGCAAAACTTCAAAGTTATACTTTAAGGTTTGAATTAGTAAATCTTGGCACTGAGGCCAAACCACAAAATGTCAATCTAGGGCTTGAACTCACATTAGAAGAAAGATTTTCTTTCATCATATTATTAAACAAATACAAAAATGTTTTTTCTTGGAATTATGAAGATCTGAGAACTTATGATACTTCTATCATTCAACACACAATTCCAATGATTTCTGATGAGAAACCTGTACAACAAAAGTTAAGGAAAATTCACCCAAATATGAAAAGTCACATCAAAGCAGAGTTGAATAAACTTCTAAAAGCTAAAATAATTTTCCCCGTCAGACATTCTAAATGGGTTTCAAACTTGGTACCTGTAAGAAAAAAGAATGGTGATATGAGGATTTGCATAGATTTTATAAATCTCAACAAGGCATGTCAAAAAGATAATTTCCCATTAACAACAATGGAATAGATACTTCAATCAGTAGTTGGTTCAGAGTTAATTTCCTTTTTGATGGTTTTTTAGGATACAATAAAATACTGGTGCATCGAGATGATAGACTAGAAACTACATTCAGAACTAAATGGGGAACATATGCTTATCAGAAAAATGCCTTTTAGTTTGATAAATGCTAGAGCTAATTTCCAACGAGCCATGGATATAGCCTTCAAAGGTTTGATCAATATGTCAGTTGTTGTTTTCTTAGATGACATAACTGTCTTTTCCAAAAAAAGGGCCAATCATCTACATGATTTAAAACAGATCTTTGAATGATGTAAAAGGTATGGGATTTCTCTAAATCCCAAGAAATAATTCTTTGCTCTAAATGAAGGCAAACTCTTAGGGCTTACTGTATCCAAAGATGGCATATATATTAATCCTAACAAGATAAAAGATATTTCTGATATTCCTTTGCCACATAACAAGAAATCAATGCAATCATTTTTGGGACAGATAAATTTTGTAAAAAGATTTGTTCCTAATTTTTCGCATATAGTCTTACCTTTACAAACTATGCTTAAGAAAAATTCAGTTTTCAAATGGGGACATAACGAAAAAGAGGTGTTTGACTCAATCAAATAGGCAATTATTAATGCTCCTGCATTGAATAATCCCAATTTTTCTAATCATTTTATTTTGTATACTTTTTGGCCACTGAAATAGCTTATGTTGTTGTTTTAACACAAATCAATGATCAGCAAGTAGAAGCACCTCTATCCTTCATTAGTTCCAATTTGCAGGGTGCTGAACTCAACTATTCGGAAGTAGAAAAACAAGATTTTGCTGTGTTTAAATCTATCAAACACTTTAGACCATTTCTCCTAAAAACACACACAAAAGTAACAGTCCCATTCTCCGCAGTGAGGCAATTGCTAGTGCAAAAGGAAGTAGGAGAAAAGAGAGCTAATTGGGTAACAACTTTACAAGAGTATGATATTGATATTAAACCAGCGAAAATTGTGAGAGGGCAAGTTTTTTGCAGGTTATTAGCACGAGCTTCTAATATTCCACAACATGAAGATTCAAATAAGACTCTTCAAGTGAACGAGATAAGTATTATAAATTCTGAATCTCAGTATGTTGATCTGATATTTTACTTGAAAAATGGATATGCTCTTGCTAATTTCAGTTACAAAAACAAACGTGCTTTAAGATTAAAATAAAAACACTTTGAAATCATTGATGATGTGTTATTTAGAAGAAATTATGATTCAATTTTATTAAGATGCCTTGAAAAAACTGAAGCACAAAAGGTTTTGCAGGAATTACATGATGGTCCAGCAGGTGGACATTTTGGAGGAGATACTACAACTCACAAAATAATACATGCTGGATATTATTGACCCACTTTCTTTAGATATGCCCATGATTATGTCAGGAAATGCAAGATATGCCAAACTGCAGCGGGAGACAAAGGAAACCAACCTTTCCTTTACAACCAGTAAACATTGAGAAACAATTTGAGTAGTGAAGGCTTGATATCATAGGAGAGATTGTTCCACATTCTTCCAAGCAACACAGATACATCCTTACAGCCACAGACTACTTCACAAAGTGGGTAGAAGCAATTCCATTAAAGGTATCCAATTCTGATGCAATCATTGAATTCACTAATCAATTCATCATTACTAGGTTTGGTGTACCTAATGCCCTTACTTTTGATAATGCATCTTATTTTTCTGGGAGTAGTATAGTTGAATTTGCTCTTAAGAAAGGTTTTAAATTAAAATATTATGCAAATTACTATCCTCAAGGTAATGCTTTGGTAGAGTCAACTAATTAGAATCTCATCAAGATTATTAAAATAACTATTGATCAAAATCAAAAGAATTGGCATAAATCTTTAATATTTGCATTATGGGCAGATCGCATAACTCAGAAGGTCTCAATAGGTACTTCTCCTTTTAACTTAGTGTATGGGAAAGAGGCTGTAATACCTTCAAATTTAGCACTCCCATCTCCATACCTAGTACAATTTATTATAGAAAATCCTTCTTCCTCTATCCAATTAAGATTTTATCAAATCCTAAAATTAGATGAAGAAAGAGAAAATGCCAAAATCATTCATGCTAAACATCAACAAGTCATTAAATCTTCTTTTGATGCAAGTTCTACTGGGTCAAAAAATTACAAATTGGTGATCTCGTGTTGAAATGGGACAAAGCATGTGAAGACAAAGGTAAACATACCAAGTTTCAAAAGATGTGGCTTGGACCATTTCAAATCATTGAAAAGATAGGCTCATCAACATTCATACTGTAATATTTATCAGGAATGAGAGATTCTCATCCTGTGAATGGACTTATCTTAAAGAAATCATTTTCTTAAGGAGGCAACCCCTTCTTACCTGTATATATTCTTTATGCAAGTTTGTTTGTTTTAGAAAACAATGTTGTAAATAGCCTTCCATTGGCCTTTTACTATTGAAAAGCTCTTTGAGAGAATATTGTGAATACTTACTTTTAATAGGCGGAAACTTTTAAGGAAATGATTACAGTTTTGGAAAGTTGAATAAAACATGAAACTCTGAGAACCTCTTTAAAGTTTGTAAAATATTTCAAAACCTTGAAAATACTATAAATCATTGTAAGTTTTATAAAATTAAGAGAGGTTATTTGTAAAAAGTAAAGACTTTTCCAAACTTAGCATCCATAACTCTAAAAATGTCATCCATAAACTCTTAAGGAGAAAGTCATTCACCCCATCCACTAAGTTTGTGATTTTTTAGAGTGTAATTCTAAAATATGTCTGATATAAAAGATAAGAGGTCTTATCATAAGCCTGCTTACCATGATCATAGGGAACTAATTAAACTGACATTACCAATACTGCATATCAAAATAGGGTAATGGCTTATAATCATAAGACAAGGGGTCTCATTACGAGCCAACTTGTTCAGTTCAATTACAACCAGTGAATGGCATTGTTATAAGCTGGCTCCCAAACTAGGACAATGGATTTTTATCTTAAAAAATTAAAAGAATATAAAATCAAAAAATATATATGTAAACATATCTTTATGGATTTATCTTTCAAAAGTTATACTCTTAGATGGATGGGACAATGAATGACTGATGGTCAAAAGGTAACCCTATCGAGACTATAGATGTTTGCTGGCAGCAGAGGCACTACCTGTGACAAAAGAGTAAATTTAAAAGCTAAGTTGGAGGAGCCCCCTACTTTATCTTTCTCAACCAATCAGCTTGAAGAAACAAAAAAATGTTTTTATTTTTAAGGGATTGTAAAATAAATTGCAAAAAATTGTTATTTTATTCAGAGTTAATTTTTGTTTAGCTATTCTTAGATGGTTTTCTTTATCCTCAATTGTTTCCAAACTAAGAAAGTTTTAGATATTGCATTATTTTTCAAAGATAATTGTTTCTCCCAGTGAATCACCAATTGTTGTGCTATACAACAACCCTCTCCATTTCAAATTTTTTCATAAAAGACTTTAATAATAAATGGGTACCCTTTAGAATATAAATAAAATCAATAAAACGTTTGAAAACAAATTTTTATAATAGGTTATATAAAAATTTGCTTTTAGGGTAGGTTAAATTGCAATCACAATTTGCAAAACTTTTGAACCCATGGAAGTCCTTTTAAGAAAATCTAATCCGATTTGAGTCACAATAAAACCTTATCGAAAAGCTTTAACAATGGAAATAATTATAAAAGTGAATTGTCGCATCTCACACATCCTTTATCTCGATGGTGGACTTAAAGTGTTCCATTGAGATTCGCCAATGTGACAACTCTATCGGAAATCACATATCGCTACTCATTAAGAAAACGTCCCAAGTGTTCCATGGAAAACCTCCAATGTGATAATACGATCACAATCGCGCATCGCTAAAATCATAAGAAACATCCTAAAAGCTCCTTTGAAATCTTCTGATGTGATTTCATTATCGTATAGCATGCATTCGATCAAGGAAAAACATGAAATATTACAAACATGTGTGGTTTAAAGTTATAAGTGAATTATAAAGAAAATTTAAATGATTTATAAATTTTAAAGTATGCCGCCTCCCCATGCCAGCTCACCACTGATCACAATCGCAACCACGCAAAGGAACCATTCAAGCATGGCACTTGTAACTCCCGATCTGCGATATGCGATTATCACTAATCGTCGATCGGAAAGTCATGATACCCACTCTGAAAAGGACCGTTATAAATTTACGATGTGACATACCATCACAGCATTAAAGTTTCATGTTGGAAGTTACAGGGAAATCATTAAGAAGTAGTTATGGTTGAATCCTTCAAGGATTTCATCCATGGTGGCTTAATATATCATAGATTCGTAGCATCTATTACGCTTAATGGCTATTAGTCTTGTGCATTGTGTATTATCTTTTAATGAGTTTTTCCACTGTTACATCCATCTGTTTCATTTTGCAGAGCGAATCTGAAATCATCACTCCAGCAAAAATGTCTAAGAAATCTCGAAAAGCAAGGTCCTCGTCATAGCGAAAGATGAACCAACAAAGTTGGTATTGATAGTTGATACTACCTGTTCAGGCCTTGACAAGACTTCATGGGAGGGAATATATAATCTACTCGAAGCCGAGGAGCCAACCGTAATTGAAGAAGAAGGAGTAGTGGCTGGTTCAACTGATAAATCAGAAAATACTCTTAACGATTTAGCCAGCTCCTTCTTCCACAAAATAGTAGCCTGTGCGAAAGTGTTACCATACAATGACCTGGTGAGATGGGTAATCGAGAGTATCAACATAACCAATAGAGCATTCTATACATTCGATGGAAGGATGTTCAGGACATTCAAGACATACGATATCAAGAATATGTATCATTTACCAGACCCCTAGAAACATTACAACAAAGCATTTTTAGAAGCTTTCACCAAGGAAAACGATGTAGAGTCAGACCCCATCAAGCAATGGAGCATTTCCCAAATAAGCATAAGCATGAATCATCTGGTATGTACTTCGTGGACTCCTTAGCATGTCCCTATTGCTATGCTAGTGCTATGATATGTAGACTCTTTGGAGCCTCTGTTTCGACTAGATTTTCCATATAAATGGTGCCTTTAATGGAAGCAGTGATTAACTCTTTTACCATGGATTGGGAAACCATTTTATCAAATAAAATGGCCAACCACATCCTCGATTATAGAAGAAATAGGTCTGTAACTACCCAGATAATGCCCCCATTCTATATGAGCACCTACATTATGGATACCATCTGTTTCAATTCTAACTTCCCCATTCTAGTTTGGAAATGGACTCCTCAAGACCCAATTCCTATTCACATTTATCATATGTATTTGTGGAAGGCCCATTATAAATATCATATATATAGAATTTTCCATGGTTTTGTTTTACCCGTCCATCAGGCCATATTCAACAGACCTGCTCCTCGGTTATTTGATGAGGCCAGTATTGACCTAACATCAATCGATAATTGGTTCGGTGAAGAAAAGTTCACCTATGTCAGACTTTTTGGCAGCCTCACAGATCCACATGTTCTCCCATTGTACATTCTTGATAAGCTATTGGCCAGAGAAATAGCTTACTAGATAACAGAGCAAGGAATGTTCAGGAACCTCAAGGAGTCCAAGAAACAAATTTGGCCTACATTTCCCCTCCGCTGTGGTACTTACTCACTACATGATTTCAAACATGCTCAGAAAGAGGCAAAGAAAATAAAACTTCTAAAATTAGCAGTCATCCCTAAGAGACAGTATGACCCAAATGAAGTGGCTTACAACTTTACCTCTTAGGTGAAACTTACCAAATTTGAGCACGAGAAAGATGACTATGATGACTTGTTTGCTTTAGTTGAATCATTAGGTAAAACATCTAGCAAGGATAAAATTGGGAGAAGGGGAGATAGAGAAGTTTATGCAGTTAAGGACACATAGGTTAAAAACACTGCCTCTGGATTTATTGGCCACTACCCTTATGGTGCAGCAAGAAGGCCACAGTGAAGAACACACTACTGAGAAGATTCCCGAAAAGGAGCAAACAAAGGAAAAGACCAGTGAGCTCCTAGATACCCATGTGCATATTGATGCCAACTTAATGAAGGAATGGGAGCAATTCGATCAGCAAATCAAGAACCAGAATGACTCCCAAAACATCAGTATACCAAAATCGCCCATAACACAAGAGCCTATTGCTACTAGTATTACAATTGAAGGGGCAGTTGGCATAGTTGACACTCAGCATGATATTGAAATAATTCCAGAGAATCCTTCTGAAGAGATTGTATTGAAGGTTGAGGAAATACCACGCCTGGATGTATTTTACAGTCCAAAGCATAGGGCTATGGTCAAAAGATAGAGGAAAAGGAGGAAAATTGACCAGGGAACATTCTCAACTCCTCAAGCTGAACTTATGAATGTGGTATGGAAAGACTCAGAAGTCAATCCTTCTAAGGATTTAACTAAGTTATCTCAATATGCAGGTGCATATACAACTGCTACAATGGACATGGCCTCCGAAATTAGCCAACTAATCAAGGAAGAGGATCTAAGGATCACCCAACTTGAAGAGCAAACAACAGAAGATAGGTCAGCTTGAGCAATAGCTAATGGAGAAAAAACAACAGAATGAGAAACTGAAAGAACAGTTAAATCTGAAAAAACAAAAGACCAATCAGCAAGTTATCCAGAAACAACAAAAGTTGTCTCAAGAACTCAGCAAGCTTCAAGCGAAACTTTAGTAGGAAAATAAGGCCAAAGAAGAACAAATCACACCGCTACAATTACAGGTAGAGGAATTCAAAAGTTATCTAAAAATTGATGAATTCAAGAAAGAAGCCCTGGAAGCGACTAAAGACTTATCTCGGCAACTGAATATCCTTTTCCATAAAATATCATTGGTTGACCCATTTTGCATCATCATTGCATCACTCGTTGAAAAGGAAGTTGACACCAGGATAGAATTTGAAAATGCAGATGATAAGGTCACAAAATTTCTCTCTTGGAAAAGTTTAGAGGAAGGCATTGTTAGCACCTAAATCTGCCTTAGGCTGAAGAAGGCAAAAATTAGGGTAACCACAAACCACGCTCAGTTTGGTAGCTAGCCCTACCAGAGCAGGAGAGGGCTCTCTCCGAGTCACACTGAGCGAATGGATAGGAAAAATGGTTTGAGATGACTTACAATGCGATGTTTACCTTAGGCTAGTAAGTGGAAGAGGATTTTGGAAAAGATTTTTGAAAGCGGCTGAGCTTCTGGGATGTATATGGGACTGGCGCTTAGCAAAGAACAGAGAATTGAGAATGAAGGCACAGATTATTCGGTGAGGCAAGGTAGGCGGGAAGCGCAACAATTTCAATTTAAGGTGACGCAGAATGGAAAGATTGCTGAAGATGGTGAAAAGGGCATGGTCACATGAATCCTTTTCAACAGAAGAATGACACTGCACATGAAATTTTCGCACAGGCAGAGCAATATAAATTGAATTCTACCTAATCTCACTTAGAAAATTTCACTGAAATGGAACATGAAATGAATTATGAAACATAACAAGATACATATGGAACATAGGAACACATTTGCTACACTCACAACCACAAGAATCTCATTAAATATAGTCGTTGCCTTTCATTAACTCTCTGTCAAAATATACACAGTGTAGAAACGGAGTTTCTTTCCCACAATCTCCCAGAAGTTACAAGCCAGCCAACCCTTTCCAAATAACTTGCTTATAATATATAGAAAGTGTATAGAAGAGATGGAACGCCCAGGGGTTGGGAAGTTACTCAAATCATTCCGAAATGGAGATGGAAAGCCAACCATCAGCTACAGGTGCAGCGCTCTCAAGCATGACATTTGGCTGGGATGACCGTTCGCATTCTTTCGTCACTTGGATAGATGCCCATCTGGAGAGAAAACTCTTTAAAAGCCGCCTTTGGTGCCAAAAAACCAAAGAGTGGATGACCGGGCCCACTTGGAGAAGTCGCGACCCGAAATTTCGCGAAACGGGAGCAAACTGAGCAAAATTTCCTCTGTGCGCCGCGCGCTTTTCTCTATGTGTCGCGCTACTTTGGGGCCTGTTTTGGGGCACTTGCAGGTGTCCAAAATGTGTCCAAGTGGGCTTGTTGGAAATCTTCGCCTATATACTTTCTAACCCCACTAGAATTTATATGGTGCTCATTTGCCCCTCCAAATATTCATTCTCCCAAGACTGCTTTCTATGTGTCCAAAAAGTGGCAGAGAGGCCATTTTTGGGTGTTTTTTGACCTTTAGGAGACCCAAAACTTATCAAAATTTCCAGCCCGGACACCAGTGGACATATTTTTCGATTTTGAATCCAAAAATGCAAGCCGTTCCTCGATCTGAGTTCTAGAATTTTAGCGCCGCATGGGGTGCACGATGCATAGGGAGAAAAACCCTGTTTTTTGACCAAAAAATTTCCAAAAACACAAAATTGCCCCAAATTTTTTGAAATTTGGGCTGGGGGCTCTCTATGGAGGGCCATGCTGAGTCAAGGAAGCCTTAGCCATGATTCTAAGCATGTCTTGCTCTTTTTCCCGTTTTTCCCTTCTTGTGGCTTTCCTCAATTTTGCTTTCAAACTCCTTATTCGAGCTCTCAAACTCAAGTTTTGTGCCCTGTAATGACGAGCCATGTGTCTCAGCAGTGTTTTGTCTTCGTCGACCTTGTTCAACATGTTGTCCAGGTGCATGTTAACTCTCTTGAGAACAGACTCACGATCATCAATAACCTGTTGCTCCAATGAAGTGAATTCAATCCTCCTCTGCTGGGTCGTTAGGCGATCCTCATGGATGTTCTGCAGCTCCATGATCACATGCTGGTCTGCCAGCTATTTGTTCCTCTGCTCCAAATACCTGATGTTCCATTTGGCCATCTCCAAATTGAGTGTCAAGGATTGAATTTCTGTCTCTTGCTCCTGGAAGATCTCTTTCAGCAGTGCACTTTGCTGACGTGTATCTGTATCATCATCATCATGAAGGAGAATGAATTCAGTCTCTCATTCACCTGGTGGCACACCTAAAGGCCCCTCCTCATCATTGGGCTTCTTGCCCTTGTCCTATACCTGTATTGCCGATGTAGGAAGCGAGGCCCCTTCCACCCCGGGTGGAGATAACACTCGCTTTGCTGCTGCAAACAAAGGCCTGGTGCCTTTCGGATAGCCTCTTTGATATGTGATGGAAAATGGCACCACAGTGGTCTCATGGCGCTCATGCTGATGAGAAGGACCACCTATCTCATGCTTTGCCTCTGATACTACCTGTGGGGCGCTGAAGAAGTCACGGGAGATGAAGTCCTCCCAAGCAATGCCCTGCAATCCCAACTGATGATCCACCAAAATCTGGATAAGAGCGAAGTGATATACACTGTTGAGCTGCTGCCGAGGGGTCTTGTGTTGCATGAACCTTTTCATTTTCTCTATGTTCCCGCAGATGAAAAATGGGAGGTTCATCATACGCACCCTAGTAAAGTGCATGAGAAACCTGATGTGATAGGCATAAAGGTGAGAAAACCTCCCCTCACAACTGAAGTATTTCATGATCAATTTCATGAGCGGAGCATACTCATCTCTCAGAAATCTGAATGGGAAAACTCTAGTGAGCTGACTCAAACAACTGGCCTTAATGTAAGGCTCATAAAGTTCCCTCTCCACCTTCATCTTCTTGTGCCACTGTTCTCCAACATTTGGTATGCCTGTTGCCACTGATATGGTTTCGGGTGTCAATGTGAAAGTGACCCCTGCCAAGATAGACTGACCTCCATGTAGGTGAAGTGCAAAAAGACGGGCCAACTCATGATGAATTCTGACATTTGCCACCCTCTGACAAAATTCGAAACATGCTAAGTGCTGGAAACAAGACATAGCGAGAGGGCATGCCTGCAACTCAGTGAGGGTGTTTGGTTCATCCCTGACATGTCTGCCACTCCTAGGTCTCCGGGGAGCCTGTTCTCCTGAAGCTGTATCACTGTGAGTTTCCCCCTCATAATCTGATGAAACTTCTGATGTCATTACTGCTATTTGTACCCTGAATTTTGCACTACTCCCTGAACCCACTGAACTGGTAGATGCCTTGCAAATCTGTCACCAAGGGGACAATAAAATAGGGAGTATCAGGAGGGGAATGATGAAATAGGGAATAGGGATTAAGAGGAGAAAGTTATCAGGGATTTAGGAGTATTTTGGGTATAGGTTTGATGGGGTAGGGTTTGAATTTTGAGCCATAGGAATAAAGGGGGAAAAAGGAATATGATTATAGTGATGTTAGGGTGATGATAAGGGGAAAATGATGCAGGGAAAATGGTGATAGGGGTAGGGTAGGAGAACATTTGACAACACTGTTACTGTAGCAAGAACCCTAGGAGCTTGATTCTTTTATGTCTTCCTTTTGTTTATTTCAAAAAAAAATTTGCATTCGGTTCATAGCTTCAAAATCATGATGTTCTCATCAAGTTTAATGCCAAGAGTGAAGGTAGTTGGTCTACCTTTCAAGTTTGATAGGCATTCACAAAATCTTTGGGCAATTTAGCACATTTTCGGGCTTATAGGTCTGTGCGCCGCGCGCACTGCCCAGTGCGCCGCGCGCTCTGAGTGCGCCGCGCCAGTGGAAAATTTAAACTGTGAACCGGCTCCCAGTGCACCGCGCCACCATGTGTGTGCGTCGTGCACTGTTAAAGTCGCCCAAATTTTCTTGGAAAAATAGGGAAGAGGGTTTAGGGCGGTTTTTGGGAAAAATGGTCAAGGGGAGATGAGGAAAAATGAGAGGAGAGGAAAAGAGAAAGGGAGGGGAGTGACCTTGGTGCTTTCATCACAGTTTTGCAACCCCAACCTTCCTATTCTTATAGATTTTCTCATGGGTGACATTATGCGTTTTAGGTGAGATTCAACCTCTTCACAAATACCATATTCTTGACAAAACTTGATGAGCAGGTGATGTTACAAGGCTTACCTTTCAATTTGATCGCTTTTTCCAAGTTTTGAAGTGGTTTGGCACCATTTTGGGCTGCTGGACTGTGTGCGCTGCGCGCAATTCCCAGTGTGCCACGCACCTTGTATGCGTCGTGCCCATGTAATCTTTCAATGGCGGGCTGGCTGTGTGTGCGTCGCGCCCGGTGAGTGCACCGCACTCCTGCCTGTGTGCGCTGCGCTTCCCAAATCGCCTCCCAACTCACTCAAACGCTCACCATATCAACTTCACACCTTTGCAAATGTCTTCTCCAAGTCATTTAGCAGCACAATACCTTTGCTTTGGGTCAAAACATGTATATATAGGCTTGAGAGAAACTGGTTTGATTTTTTCTTCCTTGAAAACCCCCTTTCTAATGTTTTTGTTTTGCACTTTTCATTGACTTTTAAAACACTCTGTTTTTCCTTTTTCATTGTAATTTTGGCTCTCATGATGAAATTTTCGGTGTTTCTTTACGGGGACTATGTGACTGGGCCTTTGGCTTTGAAATCCATGTCTGCATCTGAAAATGTCAACTGTCGATTTTTGGAAAATTTTGTCATAGTTGACCTTGTTTGACTTTTCTTCAAAACAGAGTTTTGAAGAAGAGTCGATGTCTCTTGCGGTGATGGTGAAGCTTTTTGAACTGTAGGTGTATAAGATCTCCTTCAGGGCCTGCATGGCTTGTTCTGGACATGTTTTTTCAAGGACCAAACTGATGAATTTCTAGACCCTAACAATAAAAATGACTCTGTCCTACAATATGACCAGTCCTTGACTATCATAAATTTCATTGATTACGGACCAATTCACGAACCAGCAGAGGCTAGACATGAGGGAAAATGAGTAGCATGACTTTCTCCGTTAGATCACGGCATGTCCCTAGCGAAATGCAGCTTCGTGGATGGAGCGGGACACCTAAAATTGAAATGCACAAAGAGCTTTGATCTCTGACAGAGGGCTGACCAGACCGACTCTAACAGGCATGGCTACTAATCTACCGAAAAAACAAGAATCGCACAAAGAAGTCTTGTTTTAGGAGTGGGAATCACAATTAATAAATGCCGAAAGAGCTACTTCCAGAACCAGGGCTACAATGAACAGTGTGATCGAGTTGGTAAATGACAACTTACATGGAGCTAACTTGATCTCCGATTGCTCCCCATGAAAGCTCTCGAAGGCAAAAGTGCTAGAAAATGAATGGAGACAGGATCTAGCAAAGAGAGAAGAACAAATCGGCAAAGTGAAAAACTTGACTTGGGATGCATTTTGGTTATTCTTAGTCAAGCCGCACAGCCAGCAAATGGCCACCAAATTCCTTGCCGATGTTGTCAATCACATGGTTCCCGAGCTTTCTGATGCCATATACACAGGTCAACTACATTCAAGGCTGAGTCATCCTCCGGAAATTTGAGAAATGCTCTCAATTTGTCAGTTACGAGTGCAAGAGGAGAAGTAGATACAATGAATCAGTTCAAAGGCTATCGAATTGTTATTTTCATAAATCAAATCCCATATTTTCATGTTTGTAGTTTTGACAACTCAAAGTGATTTTTATTGACAGTTAGTTTTTATTTTTATTATTTAAACCCTTTCATATCTTTGAAGAAAGGGTCCTCAATTTGCATAAAAACTTGATTTGAGAAGTTACACTTTTGTACTTCTGAATATATTTTTATCAGTAGTGGATCAAGGTTCTACATTTTTGTGAAGAAACTTTTTCAAGACCTGCACTTTTGTATCTCCTAGAAGTTTTCTCAAATAAGAAAGTGGAAGTGGAGTGTTATTTGCATTGGAAAGACTCAAATGCATGCGGTATTTCTTTCACCATTATTTTGTCTTGTTTCCTTGTGTGATGAAGCATTCCTTTTAAAAATTTCTATTGTTGATATATGTATGCTCTTCAAATAATTATTTATCATGTCAATTCTAAAGATTTAGAATTGTTATTTTTTAATGATATATGTCAGTGATATACATTGTTATGAATGTGATATGTTTTTATTAATAATTACTTTGTTTAATTTCTTAAACAAAGTAATCATTATCTATGAATGCATCTCTCTATCCATCAATAATTCATCTATATGATTATTTGTCTATTATAAATAATCAGAAATCACATTTTTATTACATTACCCGGGTTAGATAAGTATATTTGTATATTTTTGAGTTATAGGTTAAATCACTTATCATCTTTATTATACATTATAAAACAATCATCCATCAAACCATTCATTATATGGGAAACTGGTCCCATAATATCCAGTCGAAGCCACCACACCAAACAAAAAAGGAGATGTATTAAGGTCCAAACCGGGTGGTTATCCCCAATGTTGGTGCTAGGATTTTAGAGGCATTAACAATACCCTACCTTTTGGCCATAGTGTTCCTCTTCCTCGAGCCAGATATTCTTGTAGCCTCAAGGATGGTTTAGAGCCTACTCTCTAAGGAAGTTCCCCATGCAACTCAATTGCTTGAGCAACAACAGCTGCAATTCCCATCCAATGTACCTCCAAGTCATCCTTCTCAGTGGTCCCATCCACCTATGCAACTAAGCCCTTATTCCAACAATAAGGTTGCACAACAATTTAAGACACATGTTATTCATACTTATTACCCTATCAAATGTAATATATATCATTTATAGAAGGAAGAGGAGTGAATTCATAAAATTCATTCCAAAACCATTAGAGGAACAATCTATGATTGGAACTTGTTCTTAAATAGTTGTTGAATCTCACAAAGATAAAACCCTATAAATTTCCTTAACTGATCTTTTCAATCTAAAGAGCATATATTGGAGTCCGAGATTGAGGAGTTTCTTTCTTTCATTTCCCCATAACCTTTATGCCTCTGAGAGAGCAGTCATCAAGTTGTGGAAGAATTACATAACATAACAAAGGAGTACATGCCAACAAATTTTAATGAATTAGAGAACCATGAACTTATAGATTATATTGAAGCTTGGTTCCAAACGATCTGCAACATGCAATCTTCCCTTATCTTTCGATAACTCTTAATACCATATCAGTTAAAACAGTTAGTTTCTTATACTTTGGTATGCATTAAAGTTTAATTTTTCAATTTAAGTGTGAGTGTGTTTAGTATTCTATTAAACACATTGCTACAATCGATGCACTCCTACCCTTGAAAGAGATCTTCCTCTCTTTAAATAAGGGTAGGGTAGTATAGAAGCAATAAATAAAAATTCCATCTGAAATAAAATTATTACAGCAACACTCTTGAAACTACAACTCCCTATGGAACAATTATGAACATTTAAGTTATTATTCACTCTTGTGGTAAGTCTTTTCAAAATAAATTCACTCTTAATGCCTCATGTTTTGTAAAGTGACTTTGATTATTGATTAGCTGGTTTTTCTCTATAGCCAAGATCATCCATTGGGTCAGCCAAGGGGATTTATCATTGTTATGTTTGACACTTTCCATTCATAAGCTCGAAACCCTACTCCTGGCCTAGTTGCTCTAACAAACTATCATCCAAGAAATCTTTTCAAGTTTCTCTTAGAAGACATTGTTGAAAACCATTTTATGTTAGGCCACTCTTATGAAAACCTAATGAGCTTTCACAAGAACCCTAACATGATTACCTCAAGGAATCTTTCAATCATTTTTTAAGATTCCTATTATACATTGAATAGTTGTTATTTAAGATCATTATGGATGAAGTTTCCTATGGAATAAATATAAATAATTATTTATGTGCTTGGAAAATATAAAACACCCTCGTACCACCTAACTTATTTACACTCTAAATCTATCAATGAACAATATAGAATATCTCAAATCATTTGAGAGATATATAATAATAATGAAATGAAGTATTGGGAAGTACAAACAAACCCGTTGGAGTACTGAATAGGCATGTTGGCAATGGGGCTATGCTTGTATGGTACCAAGGAAAACCTGCTAGGTTACTGAACACACCTACTGCGAGTGGGTCTATGCCGTGTAAGAGAGACGGAGAACGCACATTGGCACACTTAAAACAAAAAACCTGGGTCACATTTTGAAGCAATCATCATTAAAATTGAAGCTAGGAAATGAACTTTATATCTCTTGGAGAATGGTTTTAAGATCCTTCAGGTATTGTGCTTCATAGTTCTATCTCCCTGAATAAGTAGGTTTTCATGGACGTGGGACCCTCAGTGTAGGTGATTCACTATTTTGAACTAGAGAAGCTTCAACTATACACTTGGATAATGGTAGGATGGTCATCTTGGGAAGGTATCTTTTTGTCATATTTATATTTCCCTATTTCCATCCATCCTTAACACCATGTCTTTCAAATGATGTCACTTTTATTTGTAATGAGTATATTGATGTGAATAAATATTGATTAGGGTTACTTCTGAGATGCCTTATGGAAATTTTGATGGTTGGTTATTTCATTCAATGATAACACTATCCTTGCAGTAACAAAATTGTTAGTATTCCTATGACAGCCCTAGCATCATGTTTTCTAGGGAATAAATCTTAGTGAATGAAGAATCCGGTACAAATACAAACCAACATTTCTTTTTAAGTATTAGGGGGTTTACGCAATGCATTATATTAGATATCATTTTGGGATTCAACTGCGTTAAGTAAGTCATTCACGTGTGACCATTTCCATGAGAGGTAGTCTTAACTAACTAATTTCTCATGATTTTTGAATATTTCTCTTAGCACTCATTGCATCATGTGATGCTCATAGGGGTGAAGAAGTGGGATTGAAACTAGTGAAATGAGTCACATAGCGTCAATCAAAACTTCTGGGGCTTGCACTTGGTAACCAGGACTTCCCGGGAGGTCACCCATCCCAAATCGCCTCTGGCTCAAGCACGCTTAACTATGGAGGTATCCCCACAATCAAGCCCACTTAGCTTGATACCCCATTTGCAAAACCTTAGCAAGTATTGTGCCTCATGAACCATTCAAGTAGAGATCCCTTCACTCTTTTTTTTGAATTTAAGTATTAGGGGGTTTACGCAGTGCATTATATTAGATATCATTTTGGGATTCAACTGCGTTAAGTAAGTCATTCACGTATGACCATATCCATGAGAGGTAGTCACAACTAACTAATTTCTCATGATTTTTGAATAGTTCACTTAGCACTCAATGCATCGAGTGATGCTCACAAGGGTGAAGAGGTGGGATTGAAACTAGTGGAATGAATCACATAGTGTCAATCATCACTTCTGAGGCTTGCACCCAGTAACCAGGACTTCCCAGGAGGTCACCCATCCCAAATCACCTCTGGCTCAAGTGCTCTTAACTGTGGAGTTTTCCCCACAGTCAAGCCCACTTAGCTTGCTACCCCATTTTCAAAACCTTAGTAAGTATTGTGCCTCATGAACCATTCAAGTAGAGATCCCTTCACTCTTTTTGATTTTAAGTATTAGGGGGTTTACGCAGTGCATTATATTAGATATCATTTTGGGATTCAATTTTGTTAATTAAGTCATTCACGTATGACCACTTCCATGAGAGGTAGTTGTAACTGACTAATTTCTCATGATTTTTGAATAGTTCACTTAGCACTCATTACATCGAGTGATGCTCACAGGGGTGAAGAAGTGGGATTGAAACTAGTTAAATGAATCACATAGCGTCAATCATCACTTCCGGGGCTTGCACCTGGTAACTAGGACTTCCTGGGAGGTCACCCATCCCAGATCGCCTTTGGCTCAAGCGCTCTTAACTATGGAGTTTTCCCCACAATCAAGCCCACTTAGCTTGCTACCCCATTTGCAAAACCTTAGCAGGTATTGTGCCTCATGAACCATTCAAGTAGAGATCCCTTCACTCTTTTTATTTGAATTTAAATATTAGGGGGTTTATGAAATGCATTATATTAGATATCATTTTGGGATTCAACTACATGAAGTAAGTATTTCACGTATGACCATTTCCATGAGAGGTAGTTGTAACTAACTAATTTCTCATGATTTTTGAATAGTTCACTTAGCACTCATTGCATCGGGTGATGCTCACAGGGGTGAAGAAGTGGGATTGAAACTAGTGAAATGAATCAAATAGCATCAATCATCACTTCCAAGGCTTGCACCCGGTAACCAGGACTTCCCGGGAGGTCACCCATCCCAGATCGCCTCTGGATCAAGTGCTCTTAACCATGGAGTTTTCCCCACAATCAAGCCCACTTAGCTTGCTACCCCATTTTCAAAACCTTAGCAAGTATTATGCCTCATGAACCATTCAAGTAGAGATCCCTTCACTCTTTTTGAATTTAAGTATTAGGCGGTTTACGTAGTGCATTATATTAGATATCATTTTGGGATTCAATTGCATTAAGTAAGTCATTCATGTATGACCATTTCCATGAGAGGTAGTCGTAACTGACTAACTTCTCATGATTTTTGAATAGTTCACTTAGCACTCATTGCATTAGGTGATGCTCATAGGGGTGAAGAAGTGGGATTGAAACTAGTGAAATGAATCACATAGCATCAATCCTCACTTCTGAGGTTTTCTTTCAGAACATTCAAATCTAGGAGAGGAGCTTTTGTTCAAATTTGTAGGAACATTACTATGAGGCAACTGCATACTTTTTCAGCACCATATTAATGGCCAAGGAGGTGTTTCAACTTTGTTTTTTTTGCAAGGGAGTGATAATACAACAACTAATTCACTTGCATGAGTACATGCAAGCTGATTGGCATGGAGGAGATGTCAAGTTTGAAAATTGTCACATTTAATACATCTTCCCCCCTATTATACCTTATTTTATGCCCTTGTTTTACCAATTTGACCCCTTTACCACGCACTTCCTTATGTTTTTCATGCAACAATCACAAATTGGTAAACTCTTATATTATTCAAAATTTCTTATTTTATGTATGATTTCCAAAATTTATGATTTTTATGAGTCACTAATGTGAGTTATGCAATCCTTGCACCAATAGTATAGTTCTTGAACCCATTTATAGTTCGACATATTGGCACACGTTCGGGATAAAATCGGGAAATGGTTTTTTTTGGTAGGGATGTTTTCATGCTAACACATTACTCAAAACACACACACGTCACACTTGTGGATCTCTAAAATATAATAAATGCTTCAACCACAAAATCATAGTATTTTTCAAACAACCAACTTCCTCCTCAATTTACGTGCATATGAGGGAGAATATAAAACTTCTGGGACATGGGTTTTGATCCCAGTATGGAAAATTGAGGGAATAATGAGATGTTTCCTATAATTATCCATGGTTTGGGAGATATGAAAGGTTATTTGAGGAATATTTGTAAGAAAAACACAATTTTCAAGAATTCTAGGATCATGCACAGATTTGCAAAAAATGCAATTTCACGCATAAGATCTATATCTCCTCGATTAGATAATGGTTGTACTATAATTAATTTCAATGGAAAATTGTTATGATCTTCTCTTATTTAGTTTGCACTTGATTTGGCTAGTTCAAATCCTGTTATGGAACTACAAAATTTATAAAAAGGAAAACCATGGTCCTATGCAAGGAAGCAGGTGGTATTATTGTAGAGTTTTATTGTTGGTTTAGATTCAGAAGGAAACCACCTTCTAGGTGTTGGAAACTTGAGATATTGTTCACAATGTAGAAGATTGATCATATTTTAATACAATACTCATGTCAGTTTCCATTTCATTCATCTCTGCACTTTATGTTTAATTTCTTCCCTATGAGTTAAATCTGTTACAAAGGAGACGAGCTAGGTTGTTTGAGCCCACCAACTCCACTCGTCACCCCTCCTTCCGTTTTTATTTACTTAACAAATTACAAATCTAGTATTTTGTGTTATCATTCATTGTTTGTTTGTGCTAACTAGAGTGATTATATTCAAATCTAAGAGTATTTGGCATATATACTATGTTTCATTGCATACTTTCTTATTTCATAAAAATATGGGAATATGTTAGGTGTGTGCGTGGTTAGAGCTAATGTTAAGGATCATATTCATAATTCATTAATTTGAATTCTCATTGAATAGATTGTAATCATATGTTATAGCATCATCTTTAGATGTGATTTGGAGTGATTGGATTAGATTGTACTTAGTTTCACAATCTATATTTAGGGTTTTTGACCTCTGATTATATTTGTTGAGCTATTACTACAAAGGTGTAACAAAATAGTCTTGATTTCTATTCTCTTCCAAAGCATAAACTCGACACTATAGGTCTATTTGGTAATTGGTACCCCTGTATTGAACAAAAAACCACAAATGTGCTATATTTGCTTCGAAACTAGAGTCTGTTAAGTGATATCCAATGGTATATTCACTTGTATTGCATACTGAGTGTAAATTGAACCAAGATTTGTTCATGAAACCAATACTTTCATGTTTTAACATGTTAATTCTTACAAAACTAGAATAGAGCATGACTATGATGGCGATTGCCTTGTGATCTAAATTTTTTTAACTGAGATATTTTTAATGCCATGAATCGTATGCATGCTTATTTCACAAATATTAAAGTTAAGAGATTATTTTATAGAAAATGGTTTCAAGCGTTAACCTACAACTTTGTAATTTATCTTGAGTCATTGTAAATGTAGAGTTACAGAGATTCTTCATTATATAAATCCTTTGTGTGTTTTCTTTGTCGAATTGTTTCAAGGATTGGTTTCTCATTGGGACAGTACGCTTATTGATTTGTAGATATTCAAAGATTGTATGCAACCTTGGAGCAATGTTTAGCATTAAATATGAATGAAAGAATCTTTCATTGGTAATTCTAAAGTGTGCTTATATAGTTAGTACATCTAAATTAGATTGGGTGAGCCATAAATAGATTTGTAATTTGATCTTAATTTCATTGAGTTTACATATAATATACAAAAAATTCTTCAATAGAATTGTGCACAACATCATTTAAATGGGCCTAGTAGTTTGAATTTTGTGTGGGATTTTTTTTACATGCTGAGAAGATTGTTTGCCTTGTTTGTTAGTAAGTTTGGGACATTATTTTCATTTGAATTTCTCTATGTGATTTATAGTTGGTGCTTAGGTTTCCAGCTAATTAGTAGTTAGGGTTTGCATCTCGACAGTTAGGGTTTGCTTTTCAGTTGATAATAATTAGGGTCTGTTTCCAATAGTTGGTAGACTACATGATTAGTGTTTGCAGTGATTAGGGCTTCATTTCTAATTAATTCTTTTAAGTGAAGGATTGGAACAAGATATTGACTAGTGCAAGAGCTAATGGTATGAGCAGTTCCTAGACAAATTAGAGTTTTGTATTGCAGGTCACAAAAGTTTTTCTTTGGCATTTCCAATGTTGCATCTCAAATACCACAGAGCCCAGATTGACAATTAAATGTTTGTCCATTAATATACACTATACTACACCCAACAACTTCCTTCATTTTGTAAACATTAAAGATAATGTTTTAAGTCATTTCAAAGAAAATTGTATCTAGATAGTTTTTCTTATAAAAGCTATAATTAGTAGTTATCAAGTAACACATTGCTATATAAATACTTTTAGCATTAATACTTGAAATATCTACCCACATTTAGTGATTGAAAATGTCTTTCTTGTGAAGCCTAACTAGAGGGAAAATGTTTGTATTTCTTTACAATATTTATGTAATAGGTTGGACCTCCAATCCCTATGGAATATGATCTCTAGTCCCATACTTAACACAAGAAAAATCCTTCTATGTTAGGGACCTTATATTCTTCATGCTCCAAATTCTCAACAATTGATAAGCTTAGGAACATTCAAATGGGTAAAAATGAGAATGTTGTTCAATATATATCTAGATTCACTCAGGTTTGAGATGAACTTGTAGGAGTTTGAGAGAATGTGCCATCATCTTAATTTATGAACTTAGGACTCCTTGGTCTTTCGAAATCCTGGCACATCTATTAATATTCATTTAATGGAAGAGACAAGCTTCAAGATTGGGAGAGACTTTGGTATGACTTGGTGTAAGAGGAGATTAGAAGAAGCACTAGAGATGGTGTCACATCCAAAACTGACGAGGAAGAAATATTTGATTTGGGAGGAAGCATCTAGCAAGAACCATGGAAAGAAGTAATACCTTAGTACAATTAAATTCTGTCACTCCCATGACTATGGACACTATGCAACCAAGTGTCCACACAAGAAATCCAGTAAGAAGCCTACAAGAGGAGCATGAGGATATGCTCTCACATCAAAATTCGAGTTGGACTTCACTGTCATTACATGCATGGAAAGTATTGAACAAGGAATTGTATGGCACTTAGATTTTGGTGCTTCATTTAATTTGACGGGAAATAAGGAGTTCTTCAACAACTTGGAGAAGAAGGACTGACAATTACACATAGAACTTGGAGATGATAGTAGGTATAGTACCAAAGGGATTGGAACTATCACCTTTAAGAGGGAGTCATGCTCTCATGGTTACCTAAATAACGTAATGTATGTGTTTGGTCAGAAGAAAAATATAGTTTTTGTAGTTGTACTTGAAGACAAATGATATTATGTGGTGTTTAGTAGAGAGAAGGCATATTTGAAGCATGTTTTTATTGGACAAGTAAAAAAAATTGGTGTCAAAGTTAAAAATATCTACAAGCTAGATGTTGATGCATGTGTTGCATTAAGTAGTAAGGTAGAACATTTTCAGGGCCGAGATGTTGGAGAGCTCTAGCATAGGTGCATGAGACATCTAAACCATGGAACATTGAAAATAATGTAGCAGATCACCACTGGACATCCAAAATGCACCCTTTATCAACATGGTGTTTAAAAGGGATGCACTCTTGGAAAATATGTTAAATCCTCCTTCCAGGGCTGAGATAGCAGAGATGAAGGCATCTTGCAGTGAGTTCACTCAAATGTGTGTGGACCATTTTCCACATTCTCAACTACTAAGCACAGATATTATGTGATCTTCATAGATGATTTTTCCTGTAATTGTTGGGCCTATTTCATGAAGAGGAAAGATGACTTTTATTCAAAGTTTCTCGAATTTAAAGCCTTAGTTGAAAATGAGACTAGACAAAAAATTAAATCCCTGAGAAGTGATAATGGATGAGAGCACATGTCTAATGCCTTCAAATAATTATGTGCCAAGGAGGGTATTAGAAGGGATTTGATTGCACCCCATAACCCACAACAAAATGGGGTTGCATAGAGGAAAAATAGAAGTGTTGTAGGAGATCCTAGAGAAATGTTGCATGACCAGAGATTGCCACTATCCTTGTGAGCATAATCTTTCAATACAATTGTTTACTTCTAGAACAGGAGCCCTATTGGGTAAGGTCCCCCTAGGTCAAAGTTGTGTAAAAATCCCACTTTTTTAGGAGCGGAGTGCATTTCGCACAGTGTTTTAGGAGTCATAGGGGCTTTAGGATGGGTCAAAGCCCCTTATTTTGTAAAAGGATGGAATCAATTCATATGTTTTTAAGATCCACCCATGGTTTGTGAACCATCGTGTTGTAAGAGAAAAAGATATATAAAGGGTTGTCTTAGTGAGTGAAAGATCATGGAAAGATGGATATGTTTTGATGTTTTGAGTTTGTAATTGTCTTTCTGTGCTAGAGCGAAGGGGAAGGCTCTTGCAGTTGTGTGTGCGGAGAACTTAGTAAGTTTGCAGCTCTGTGCGCAAGGTGAGAAGCATTGTAATTATGAAGATCTAAAGATAATAACAAATATTTTGAAGGAAGATCTATGTACTTACATTTTGTGCTCTACTTTACGCAATTAATATTTACTTTTGCGCTGAGAAATAAAAATAAACTCATAATTAATACCTTAATGTTGTTACAACTAATTATAGTTAATATCCATTGACTTATGCATAATAGATATATTTTTAGATCTGTGAAGGATTCCTTTTGTATGAATAAGTAAGATCGTGTAGCTTAGTAATAGGAGTCCTTTTGTATGACTAAGTTAAGATCCACACTCCATAATCCCTCTAGATGTGGAAAACTAGTTCCATCATCCCCCAATATCGCCTCGAGTGAAACTGTGGTCTGCGCGAGCATATCATTGCCGAAAGGGCCAGTGATAAAGGGTTTTTTTGGTTAGCGCAGCTAACTTTGAACCTGGGTCTGAGCCCCTCAAGCTAATAAATGGTCCCATTGCTAGGACCGGGATCTATTTGAGGAATATGTGACGTGGCACCCTTCCAAAAAAGAGATTGAAGATTGGGTTGAGCTGAATTTGCACGAATTTTCAACAAAAGAGAATATAAATCCATGCTTGTCAATAGAAAGGTGGTTGCACAAGTATATCTTCATAGAGAAACACGATATCTTTTTTGCATCATTCGCTAACAATCTACATGAGTGGCTTTTAAAACTATCTGAAAGTAAGACCTATTGGAAGCATGACGAGCCTATTGCATGGACCCCAAAGCTGATTAAATGACTCAAGGACACTTAAAATAAGATCAAAAGAGTTGTTGATTACTAGATCTATAGTGTTCTCGAAGGCTTTATTACTGAATTCACAATTGTCACATCTGTATCCTACAGTGAAGCTGAGCACCGGTTTTTCAGGGGTCCGTGAGGTAAGTATTTGAATTCCTTAAAACCCTAGATTAAGATGTTTTTATCTAAGAAGGGTGTCCTATGCATGCAAGAAAATTGATGTTTAAAGGAAGCAAGAATGGATCTATGTGGAGCAGAAAGAGATTCAGAATAGACCGTGATAATTTCATTGAAGCTATTTATAGTCTATTATTTGGTAAATCAAAAAGTGAAGAACGGAGCTACCCTAGCATGCCTAGAGGTGCGTCGAAGTTAGATAATCAAGGCACTTATGTGATTCCCCATCCGACCACTCCATTTCTACCTTCACCTCCACCTTATACACCTACACCTCCACCCCCACCTCCACCTCCACTTCCACCATTTAATATGGCTAACATAGTAAACATGCATGTTTTTAAGGGTCGGGGATCAAAAGATCCCGAGCAATTTTGGTTTGTCACAAAAGTTGTATGGAAAGCACAAAAAATAAATGATGAAGATATGAAGAAAGATCAGCGTGTCACAGTGCTGTAGGATAGAGCATTGTCATGGTATATTAAGTATAGTACAACAAATCCAGTCGCTTTGCTAGTTGAGACAAAGAAAGCACTGAACACAGAGTTCAAGAAACCAAAGTCGCAGCCGCAGTGCATTATGAAGATAAAAGAGATTAAGCAAGAAATCAATGAGATTACCCAGGAATTAGATAAGAGATTAAAATATTTTATGGGACAAGTCAACTTTCAAATCCCCGATGGGTAGCACAAAGAGTTGTATATAACTGTTCTATTATCGCATCTCAGATTACCGTTATCGCAACAAAATATCACATCAAAATTTGAGGCATTAGAAATTTCGATGAAGCTAGAAGCATCACCAGTACATGATACTCACATAGGAGTTCAGCAGATACAGACCCAGTTAGCGAGCTTACATATGGAGATACAAGATTTGAAGAAGGGAAAATAAGTTTGGCCTGATATGCGCTCAAACGTTTGGTGCATAAAGTGTAAAGTGGAAGGTCACTATAAGGACCAATGTCCTATCTATCATGATTATTTGGCAGTTGGAGGTCATAATCCTCTGAAGTCGGATCCTTGTGCTGGACCAGGTAATAGATCGAGTGTCTGGTGTAGTATTTGTCAAACTGTAGGCTAGCAACCGACTGACCACTGTTATTTTTTACAGAAGTATGTGCAATCGCCAAAGTAGTTATTTTATAACCTCTTCCAGTCAGTAGTACATGATGAAAGAAATTGTCGTAGCTATGATTTGATGATAGAGAAAACTACAGTGTACAAAATGCAAGATGAAGTTTGCACACAGGAAGATCATGGTTCACCTGTAGCCCGTGGAGGATTTCAGGGCCGAGGACACGATTGAGGAGGGGGCGCTTGATGAGGTCAGGGTCAGATTATATGTTATAACTGCGGTGAAGTGGAACATTTTGCGCGGGATTGTCAGAACTTCACTACCCCTTCCTGTAAGTTTTTTGACAGTTCAACCATGTCATAGAGGATTGTTCCTTTTTAATGGCTAAAATCCAAGAAAAGAAGAATCACTAGCCTATGCAAAACTTGGAAATGATGAGGGACGAACTACACGAAGATGATCCAAGTGTTAACATAGTGACACGAAGTAGCACAGTTACAGGAGGAGATAAAACAAAGGGAAAAAATCCTATGGTGGATACATGGGTTCGGAAGGATGGAGAAAAGAGTACTAGGTTCAATATGCAAAGGGAGAAAGAAACCTTCATGGAAGTGAAGAAGAGTTTCATGGACCTAGGAGCTTTGACATATAAGATGCAGATGCAACTAGTACCACAGAAGAATAATCTTGAAGTGGTTACTATGATGGAGAACCTTGATTCAACCATTTTGAATTCCTTTCTGTGGACATGTATGAAGTTGCTAAGGGATCAAAATGTAGTAGAAGGATTGTAAGAACTAATCGACAACTTCGCTGGTAAAGAGAAGCCACATATTGAACAATGCGTAGTAAAGAAAGTATAAAGAAATAAGAAAATAATAGGCCAAGAGATGTGATTAATTGTGCAGATCAATGAATTCGAAGTGGATCAAATAGTTCTTGACTTGGTATCAAATGCGAATATATTACCAAAGAAACCTGGTTGAAAATGGGGAAAGCAAAGCTACAATGGTCATCGATTCATCTACACATGGCCAATCAATGAAAAATCATCCGAATGGGTCGATTGCATGGTGTTGTTGTGGACGTTGAAGGAGAAAGAGTGGTGGTAGACTTTGAAGTCATTGAGATTGTGGACGATAGTAACTGTATTCAACTTTACTTGGATTCGATTGATCTTTTGATATGGACACTATAATCAATATAAAAAGAATAAGTATGGTAGCATGATCCGGATTACCCACAGCTTCTAGTTCATTCTGCCGACGTTTCAAACCCCAAAGGGGGTCCATCATCAAGACAAATCAGATAGAAAATGAATGAAAGATTATTGAGAGAAGGGAGCATTGCGACCTGGATATAAATAAACCAAGAACCCTAATTTTGTAAGGGCCGAAAGTTTAATTAATTAATTAAAACAAAGTAATTAATTTAATTTAATTTAATTAATTATATTAAATTAAATTAATGATTAATCATATAATTAATTATATTAAATTAGAAACAAATTAATTAATTAATTAATTTAATTTAATTTAAATTAAATTAATGATTTATTTATATAATTAATTATATTAAATTAATTAAATCTTAATTAATTGACCTAAACAAATTAATTGATGAATTAATTTAATTTAATTATATTAAGTTAATTAATTAATTAATTTAATTTAATTTAATTAATTATATTAAGTTAATTAATTATATTAATTTAACTTAATTATATTAAGTTAATTAATTAATTAATTAAATTAAATTAAATTAATTATATTAAATTAAATTAATGATTTAATCATATAACTAATTATATTAAATTAGAAACAAATTAATTAATTAATTAATTTAAATTGATTTAATTAATTATATTAAATTAAATTAATGATTTAATTATATAATTAATTAATTAATTTAATTTAATTAATTATATTAAATTAAATTAATGATTTAATTATATAATTAATTATATTAAATTAAATTATTGATTAAATTATATAATTTTATAAGATTGAATCAATTAAGAATTCATGATGAAAATAATTAATCCTGAACTAATAATGAATAATTAATTAATTTGTTTTTATAAAACTTTTAAATAAAATTTAAGGAAATTAATTAATAAATAAGAAATCATGTGTCGGCCCTTTCAAAATTAGGGTTCTTGGTTTATTTATATCCAGGTCGCAAGGCTCCCTTCTCTCAATAATCTTTCATTCATTTTCTATCTGATTTGTCCTGATGATGGACCCCCTTTGGGGTTTGAAACGTCGGCAGAATGAACTAGAAACTGTGGGTAATCCGGATCATGCTACAAAAAACTTCCACAGTAGCTTGAAATCTAACAATAAGTATGGTATTCGAGAAGAATGGTACTAGGGTTGTTGTTCCTTTGGACCCCTCTGAAGAAGCGCAATATATAGAACTTTCCCGGGATGAATATGGTGATGAATATATTGACGATATCTATAAGTTAACTACGTGGGACAAGGTTTGGATCAACCCTACCATGGATGGGAGGATAAGCTAGGAAAAGGATAGTTCGTGTGTCTCAGCCTCTGACGAGGAATTGGAGAACTGGCAAAAACATTTGCACAAAGTTTCTACTCTGCGCTGTTCGTTACATCTCAACAGAGGTAGGTAATTTACCTTACTATGATGGGATAGGTGATGTCACCTTATTTCTTGATGAGTTTGAAAGGGATGTACCAGAAGAGTAGCAATTCCAGGCCTTGGATATAGCTTTGAGGTCTACACTTGCATGATGGTGGGGCACACATAAAGACAATATAGGATATTAGAAGGAGTATCGTCGATTGATGAGGCTCAGGTTCGGTCATGCAAACACAAGGCTCACAAAGAAGTATAATGGTAAGGATGATCTGTGAGAACATTTGTCTCATTGGAATATAGCATGGGGTAAAGAACCTCAACCAGAATGGGTACACCTATTTGTCCACACTTTGGATGTGGTACCGATGAATTGGCATCTCAAAACGGAGCTGCGCTATGGCACTGATAACTGGTATGATCTGAAGGAAAGCTTCATATTTACCTTTAGCTTCAAATATGGTTTTCATTGTATCGATGATGCCCTTCAGGAAATCAGAGAAGGAATTTTCCGAACACCAAATGAGCCAACAACTTGGGTACAACCTAATTGGAATGCACAATTGTTGCATGCAATAGAATGCTATAATATGACCACGGAAGAGGGCGAGGAAGATCTACGCAACATTAACATCCTTGAATCAGAAGGACAACATGAGGTTGTGAGAGTTGAGATACCTGAAATAACACAACCCATTAAGGCAAAGAAATTCACTATAAGCTTATAAGCGAAGCCCAAATTTTCATACATCAAAGATTATTGGGATGAGGATACACTAGGTAAGGTCTCTGAATTACTGCATGAGTACTAGGGGTTATTTTCGATGAATTTCTCTGAGTTGAAAGGCATTGTAGTCGATATGGATGTAATGAGGATCAATTTGAAGCCAGATGTGAAACTCGTAAAGAAGCGACCATATAGGCTAAACCCAAAATACAAAGAGAATGTGAAGGAGGAGCTTGAGAAGATGGTCACAGCTGGAATAATTGAACTTGTGGAAGTATCTGAATGTGTGAGCCCGATGGTAGTGTAGGAGAAAAATACTAAGGGAGAAATAACAATTTGTGTAGATTTGAGAAATTTGAATGACACATGCATACATGACACCTTCCCAACACCATCCACTAATGAAGTTTTCGATAATGTGGGATTACAGGAGGCCTACTCCTTTACAAATTTTTTTTCAGGGTACCATCAGATTAAGATCACACCAAAGGATAAGAGTAAAACCACTTTTTCTACTGGAATGTGATCATTTTAGTATAGAGTCATGTCATTTGGGTTGAAGAATGCACCTGCGATATTCTCCAGCGTCATTGTCACAACGTTTATGTTAAACTCACATAGAATGTAAATAGTCATAAATGATAGAACATGGAATTGCATTTATTATTAACTTATATGTACATTTATAATACATTAGAGTGACAACTGGATTCCATATTCCAAGGTCTCTTTGACTCCTTTTGATTGTCCAAATTCCACACCAACCCTTAGGATTAGGTGTCCAACATTCCTCCCCTTAATCTAAAGGGGTATGTGTGAGCCCAAGAAGATATTTGTAATAAAAAATGTGCAAAAAAGCATGGCATCACTAGGCCAAATGTGCTCTCTACAATGTTGGTATAAGGGATAGTTTAAGGATGACCACCAACACTTGAATTCTTAGTGCAGTTCCCAAAACTCTTCCAAGTCTAGCAAGAAACTAAAATATTCTATAAGAGGAAGTGTCCTTAATGCTTTGGAGAGGGAGACCTTCAACCTGAAAAAGGGAGGTCTACAACCTACAGTGGTTTAAGGATGACCAACAACTCTGGAATACTTAATGCAATTTCTGGAACTCTTCCAAAACTGGCAAGAAGCTAAAGTCTTCTGCTGGAGGAAATGTCCCCAATGTTATGAAGAGAGGTCTCAACCCTGCATAGATGGTTTAAGGCTGACCACCAACTAGAAGCATGCTCAAGGGCATATTATCTTTGGCTACAACTCTGAATGTGGTATGGTAGGTTGCGGCTCAGGCTCACTTGATGTGGCTTTGAAACTTGTAGATGACCATCACTTCCCCCCTATCATATACAAGGTGAGATGAAGGAGAAAACTCGACTGCAAGATTGTTCAATACTATAGAACAAGGTTTGACATATGACTCAAATATCTTCTTGGTTGTTAAAGCCCATTTCCAAGAAGTGATCCATCCAAGATGAATCTTTGTTCTTGCAGGAGGCTTGTTTTTGAAGCATCTATTTGAAGAATAACTGGTTTTATGACAATTCTTACATGGATGAAGATCAAAACAATGATCTTTCATATGGCCAATGCAGTCACAATGTTGGCATTTAACAACTTTTGACTGTGAATGTGGAGGAGAAAAATATGGAATAGGTGAAGGTGAACCGCCATGAAGAAACCCAACACTTTGGAATTGAATGGGCTTGGAATAGTTTGGAATATGAAAGGACGCCTCCTTATCATATCCAAGACCTATTTTGTGCTTGTTGTTGACAACCTCTTCCCAAGGTTTTATTATTTTCTTAGGAAGTACATGCTTAATTTCTGCTTCCGCATGTAATTTTGCTGCTTCATTGGGTACTAGATCTGAATCAACTTGCTGCTTATGGGAGTCTATTTCAGTGTTTTGAATAGAAACAAGTTTATAATTATGACTCCATTGTTGTAATTCTTCTAGTTGTATCTTTGTCTCAAGATGCAAAAAAACAATCTTTTCTTGTGAATCTTGTAAACATTTTCTAATGTCAGCAAGAGAAGCTTCACTGAATCTTACCGTGTCTTCAATAGTAGACAAATTAGAGTGCTTAATAATTCTAATAACTTAGCTAGTCTAGCCATATTTCAATCTCAACAATCAGACTCAGCAAATAATGTTAGCTTCAAGATATCAACTAATGTTTGAAATATATCTCCTCCTTTCAAGGCTAAGGAACATACAAGTCTGACACAAATTTGTAAATCATAGTGCACTTAGAATCTCAATACGTTTGGGATTTGTTTCTAGTGAATGCGTTGAAACTCTATGGTGGTAATGGATATCAACATGTTGTTGTGACTAGAGGCTATCATTTTATCATAATCCATAGTGCCACAATTTCCACATAATGATCAAAACAACAAATACTGAAGCAGTTATTGGAAAAATTGATGAAGCCCTCTTGAAATTTGAAAAGGCTCGAGCTCCTGATCAGTACAATAAAACTTTCATGGATAAGTATGCTATGCTGCTACAAACAAGGACATACCTTTCTGAAATGAATAGACTATTAAATGACTTATGGACTACTGATCCTAACAGGCCAGAAGTTTGGGTTGTGTTAGTTATTTACTGGGATAAGTGAGATGATAAGAGTTGTTATTTGATAGATGCAGAAAGGAGTTTGCGGGTTGATGACAAACATATACCAGGTTACATTGTTAAGGGGAACCTATTACTTTCCTACATGGAAATCTCTATGGTAATGGAATAGGAACTTTCTTGAAGTAGCAAGTTGTTTTCTTTCTTGGATCATATTTCATTTCGTTTTGTTTGGAGCTCATACATCACCTAATTCAGGTAGTGCACACTTGAATGTGTGTCTTTACCCCGCCTCAAGGCTCAGCTACTGCAGAAACAAATCCAACTGATCCACTACTTGTGGCGTTGGAAGAGAGTAGTCGCAAATCTTTGGCTCAATATCTTGCCTATCTTGATCTATGTATGGTCTTTGAAAATAATGTGGACAACTAGCGCTAGGATGCCTTCATTAAAGGGGCTAGAGAAACCCACAAGATAATTATATCATCTTGTTTGAGACCTTTGGAACATATGGAAACGAAGCTTCTTGAAGGCTTGGATATCTCATCTGTAGATAAGACAACATATATTTTGTCTCGGCAGATGCGGTTGTAATGGAATTAGGGAGAGATTAACAATTGAGGCTTTGAAATAGCTAAATTTCCACACACAAGACTTTAGTAGGAACAAAGATTAACCACATTCTATAACTCGGCCTAAGAAAAGAGTTAAACCGCTCCCCACGTGAAGCCACCGAGAGGAGAAGAGGCTTTAGAGGCCCGCATCTTATTTATCGTTATGACTGGGTCCCATTCTTTCTCTTTGCTCTTGTGCACTCAACAACTCCTCAAAAATATCCATACTCATTGGGTGCTTTGAGGGGGAAGCCTAGTTGTTTGTGGATTTTATATGGTGAACAATGGCTTTGAAGTAGAATCAGAGTTCCCCTACAATGGAGGAGGGGAGTCCCCTAATCCCACGTAGGAGGACTACGATTTTCTATCACCCCTCCATTCCAATGACAATGGAGAATATTACAAGGGTGATTCACGTGATTCTATTAGGAGTGCGATGGTAGCACTAGGAGAGGAGTTGAATGGTATGGTCAGAGGAGGTATGAGTTAATATAGATGACCGGGCAGTATGGAAAGGCCATGAAGTGATGCTGCAACACAATATTATAGTATTAAAACGAAGAATTGGGAGATGACTATACACATACCATTCAACTGGAGTGGAGAGGGTCTCTTGTATGGGAGTCGAATATATGCATACCATTCAACTACACCATTTTCTTCAAACCAAGACTACTCCAAGGCTACACCACAAACACGCTGCGTAGGGATTTACCAATCTGATCCATTTCTCCATAGAAATCGTGGTGTATCTTTTTTCTAGAGACAATTTGTCAATGGTGATGTTCAACATCTACTGTAAACCTCCTAACACTTTTGTTTCTCTTTACTGGGCTCTCGTTTCTACTTACAATCTAGAATGAAAAAATTTATTTCTGGTAGGAAACTGACAAACAGTGTGACAGGTAGAGATGTAAATTTTGAAACGGTCTAGTGCAAGTGTGCAACTTGAAAATTTAAGGAAGGTAGTCAAACAATGTGCAGCAAGAATAATAATGGTAGTTCTGACACACAGGAAGGTTGCAGGAAGGTAGAGCTAACATTTAGAGAGTCCACAAAGCAAGTGGCTCAACTTAGAGCAGGCCAAAAATTTGATTGTATCTCTGATACCATGTTAAAATCACATGGAATGTAAACAGTCATAAATGATAGAACATTGAATTGCATTTCTTATTAACTTAGATTTACATTTATAATCCATTAGAGTGACCATTGGATTCCATATTCCAAGTTCTCTGGGACTCCCTTTAACTGTCTAACTTCCACACCAACCCTTAGGATTAGGTATCCAACAGTTTAAAGAATACATCCAAAAATTTCTGGAGCTTTACTTTGATGACTAGATAGTCTTTCGACTATTAGAGAAGTGTGTTCGAGCTTGCACTTGATGTTGGATACCTGCAGAAAATATCATGTCTAGCTGAACCTGAAAAAGTGTACTTTTGTGTACCATATGGAACATTATTGGGACCTGTTATTTGCAAGCAGGGGTTGATGGTAGACCCTACCAAAATTATTCTTATTATCAATCTGGATTCGCCAATGAACATGAAGTAGCTACACGGGACTCTAGGGCATACTGGTTATTATCGAAAGTTTATAAAGGCCTACGCATAGATCATTATGCCGATGGAATTACTGAAGAAATATGTCACCTTTTGTTGGGATGATGAATGTCAAAAGAGCCTCAACATATTAAAGGAAAAAAAGGTCACTACGCCAATCCTGGTGTTTCCAGGTTTGAAGAAAGAGTTCCACATTCATGTAGATTCATCATGCATAAATTTGGGGGCTATCTTAGTGCAGTCAAGAGAAGGGGATCTTGATCACCCCATCATGTTTGTGAGTAAAAACTTATCTAAGGCGGAAAGGAATTATTCCACTATAGAATGAGAGGGCTTGGCTATGGTGTATGCACTACAAAAATTCAGACATTACTTATTAGGTGTGCACTTCAAGATGTTTACGAACCATTCTATGTTGAAATGCTTGGTGAACAAGATTATGTTGGGGGGGAAGATCTGCAAGTGGCTATTGCAATTAAAAGAGTATGATTTTGAAGTAATAGTCAAGCTAGGACAATTGAACATTGGGCCGGATCATCTGTCCAGAATTGAGACTGGCAAAGATCCAACAAACATTGAAGAAGGATTGCCTAATGTGCAGCTCTTTGTAGTAAGGGTTGTTGATGATCATTTCATTGATATCATATACTTTTTGTCTACCAGAGTAGCCCCTACAGAGTATATGACTCAACAGAAGAAAGAACTCATAGTTAAAGTTACAGATTTTTCTCTCATTTTCAGACAATTGTATAAAATGGGTCCTGACAAGATATTATGCATATATACCCCTGAGCACGAAAGATAGTATTTTGGCAGAATCACATGGCAATGTCACAGGAGGAAACTATGTAGGAAAAGCCACCATGCAAAATATTTTAAGTGAGGGACTATGGTGGTCTACAGTGCACAAGTATTCCAAATAATATTGTAGTACTAGTGATGTCTACGAGAGGACGAGAAAACTGTAGAGAAGGGATGAATTACTACTAAATCCACAAGTTACCTTGTAGGCTTTTGATAAGTGGGTGATTGAATTTGTTGGGCTGATAAATACACTAGGAAAGAAGACTGGTACACGATACATTATTACACTGATGAATTATCTAACCAGGTGGGTTGAAGCACAACCAATAAATGATTGTAGAGTGGACAATGTTGTGCAATTCATTTTTGAATATATCTTGTCAAGATTTGGGAGTCCAAAGATTCTTATGAGTGACCGAGGATCGTACCTCCCACAAAAAACTGTTAAAGCATTGACAGAGGAATTTTGGGTACATCATCTGAAGAGCACGCCTTATCATCCTTATGTGAACGGCATGGTTGAGGATTTCAACAAAATTTTGAGAACACTCTAACTAAAGTGTGTAACGTCAACAAAAACAATTAGGATTTGCACATACCAACAGTTTTATGGACATACAAGACTACCTGGAAGAAGTTGACCAGCAAGACTCTGTTTAGATTGGTTTATGGATGGGAAGCCATAATGCTTATGGAATACATAGTACGGAGTCTTATAATTGTTGCAGTCACAGACATGGCGAACAATGACATTATGGAGGAGAGATTATAACAGCTGATCGCACTCGAGGAAGATCTCTTTATTGCAGGATTTCACTAACAAGTGCAGAAAGCCAAGGAAAAGGCCTCGCAAAACTGACATATTAAGCAAAAAACTTTTCAGAATGGAAACTTGATTCTATTGTATGATAGTAAATTTGAAAGGTTCCCAATAAAATTCAAAATGCATTGGTTAGGACCACACATTGTGAGGGATATTTCATATGGTGGTGGAGTTTAGCTCGTGAAGTTGAATGGAGAAGTCTTTCCTAGGTGAGTAAATGGTAGTAGGTTGAAAATCTACAGGGCTGATTCTATCCCTAGGACTGTGCAATGACTATATGAATGGAGAAAATCCTTAGTACTACAGGTTGATGGAAGAAATCATAATACTTTAAAGTACTCTGCCAAAGAAGGACTTCGTTGAGGAGGAAGTGTTACACGATATTCAGGAGGATGGTAGAGATGGAGGAAGTTGCAATGAAGGAGTAACCACACTGTAGGGAAGGGACTGATGCTTTTCATCCAAAATATGATCGTTGGGGTTGCTACAGTTGATTTTATAGGGAAATTGTCGTTAAATGAAGTTGGTGTAACGCATTTAATGGGCATATCTAGGAAAATCTGTCGCCAAATTCTCATTTATGAGGTGGATTTGAAGGAAATCTTGGAGTTTGAAATTCAAAAAGGTTATAAATATGGCAACCTGCTCCACATTCGAACACTTTTCTCACTGAGATTTTGACTGGCAATTTTTCGCTTAAGTGTGAGTCGAGCATTTTGTTGCCTGAATTCGGAAGAGATTGAACAATAATTTCTTGGATGAGGGCTACAATTCATCATGACTACTATACTGTTAGCACATGTCACTGGGCCGAGGTCCCCAAGGAAGCAAACTGCTGGTGCAACTACGCAGAAGAAGAAGCCTCTATTTAGGAAATTGCTTAGAAACATCAATAAGGAGCAGAGAACTAAAGAGAGAAAGTTGAAGATCATAAGGTAGATGAAAAGAACAATTGGTCTGGTGACAACAGGGCCGACAACAGATAATCTGGTACAAGAAAAATGACAGGCTGCCACGCAGTGCATGGAGATACTTCAACCTTTGAAGGATGCATACAACGGTCTCAAAGCAAAGATTCAAGACATACCAGCTGAGTGACTCGAGACGAGTCACATCTTTGTGTTGGAGGCTTATTGGGTAGGGTCCCCCTAGGTCAAATTTTTGTCAAAGTTTTGTAAAGAGCCCACATTTTGAGGAGCAAAGCACATTTCACACAATGTTTTAGGAGGCATAGAGGCTTTAGAGCGAGTCAAAGCCACTTATTTTGTAAAAGGATGGGATTAATTCATATCTTTTTTATCTCCACCCACGGTTTGCAGACCATGGTATTGTAAGAGAAGAAGATATATAAAGGATTCTCTTAGTAAGTAAGAGATCATGGAAAGATGGATATGTTTTGATGTTTTGAGTCTGTAATTGTCTTTTTTTGTTAGAGTGAAGGGGAAGGCTCCTGTAGCTGTGTGTACAGAGACCTTGGTAATTCTGCAGTTGTGTGCATAAGGTAAGAAGGATCGTAATTATGAAGAACTGAAGATAATAAAGAATATTTTGAAGGAAAATCTATGTACTTACATTTTGTGCTTTAATTTACGTAATTATTATTTACTTTTGTGCTGAGCAATCAAAGATAAGATTAGAATTAATATTTGAATGTTGTTACAGTTAATTACAGTTAAGATCCATTGATTTATGCACAGTAGATAGAGTTTTAGATCTGCGAAGGAGTATTTTTGTATTAAAAAGTAATATCATGTAGCACAGTAATAGATCTATAGGTGAGTTAGACTAATTTAAGATTCACACACCACAATCCCTCTGGATGCGGAAACCTAGTTCCAACATCCCCCAATATCGCCTTGGGTTAGACTGTGGTTTGCGTGAGCAGATCTTTGCCAAAAGGGCTAGTGATAAAGGTTTTGTTGGTTAGTGTAGCTAACTCGGAACCTGGGTCTGAGCCCCTCAAGCCAACAAGACCTCACAAAATGCTTTCGATGATTACACCTAAAGAATCTTTCACTGGGAGGAAACCAGATGTATCCCGCTTTTGTATTTCTGGATTCATAGTCTATTGTCATGTCTCCAAAGATTAGACGAAACGGTTGGATCCCACTATAGAGAGGGGGAGCTTTGTAGGATGTACAAAAATTCTCATATTTACCAGGTGTACATGCCCTCACTCAGGATGACTATTATGAGGAGGGATGTGATATTTGATGAGGAGAAAGCCATGAGGATTTCTATAGAGTGAGAGTTAAGCATACTAGTGATTACCACATTACTATTCTAGTTGTATCCCTTATTAATATTGTTGTGCCCCTATTGTCCCCATATTGTGCCCATAGAATCCCTCTATTGTTATTTTTGTGGTTTTATATTATTATTGTTAGGTCGACTGGATTATATTGTGACTCCTTAGACTCCTATATATAGAAAGGAGGTTTTGTCATTTGAATCATCCAAGAATTGTTCATTTGTGTAATGCAAAGGAGGTTGCCCCCTTGAAGAGGCTGAATTCTAAGGCGTTGATCTCTCTTTTCTATCTTTTTGTGAGCTGGTTTCATAACATTTGGTATCAGAGCTTTGGATTCTAGGGTTTTGCTGCTCCAAACAGGTCATCGTGGCATTTTTGCTATAAATTTTTTTCTGCGATGTTTTAGAAGCTAAAAAAAAAACTCATTTGAGAAGAAATCGCGCTGAATCTCGATTCTGAATTTCAGAGCTTTTCACGCTATATTTGTGGAGATATGATCTAAGGAAGTTGGTCTTTTTGTAGACTCTTGAATTACGTTCCAAACAGGTGACATGGGGAAAATTATCATAACTTTCTCTCTGAGCATCATATTGAAATTTCATAAGAAGGTACAGAAAGAAGACGGACTGTATTTTCGTGTATATATTTTTCAGAGCCAAAGGTCGAAACAATGACTCGTGGCACGTCGTACAAGTTCGCTCTACTGAACTAGTCTATAATCAAGTCATCTTGGGAGATTGTGCATAACTCTTCCTTAGAGAATCCAATTTGGATCAGACTAGTGGCATTGGAAAGAGGACATAGAGGGCTACTACAGATCACAATTTCAAAACTGGATGATCTGAAATTGCAGAGATACATCAGATTCAATATCAAGCTTCTACAAAGTGAAAAAAGGTGTGTAGTTTTTTTAAAATTTTTGCATAAGATTGGTTTGAAAAATTAATTTGAATCGGTAATTGATGCCTCGAGGAAAGAAAATGCAAACATCTAATAAGAAACCTGAAAGCTCTAGCATGACTATGAATAAGAGGAAGAAATGCAACATGATATATCAAAGCTACGAGACCAAGTGCAACAAGTGTCACTGGCACAAAAAGCAACAGAATCTAAGATGGATGGTTTAAGGAAAGATGTACAAGCTAAGATGGATGGTTTAAATAAAGGTGTAGAAGCTAAGATGGATGGTTTAAATAAAGGCGTAGAAGCTAAGATGGATGGCATGGAAGCTAAGATGAATGGCATGGACACTAAAGTTGATGGCATGGATGATAAGATGGAAGAATTGAAGATAAATATGAATAAGTTGCTACAAGAAATGGTCACTAATGGTGAAAGGGTAGTAAAGGAAACTCATGATGAGAACAAAAGAACTATTAATCATGATTCCATAGACTCTAATATTGGATCAAACACCCACCATATTCCAAAAATCGATATGAGGAAGTTTGATGGCAAGGATCCCGCAACATGGAGATTACAGATGGAACAATTTTTTGATCTCAATAATGTGCAAAACATACAAAAGGTATGTATTGCAACTTTATATTTGGAACCAAATCAGTTTGTATGGTATCAATGGCTTTGCTTTTGTAAACAAATTATCACTTGGGAAATTTTTATGGAAGAATTGACAGCACATTATGAGGATACAAAAAGCAACACTTTTTTAGCCAATTGATAAGTCTCAAACAAAAGGGTTCAATAATGGAGCACATTGAGGAGTTCCAAAAATTGAACATAAGGGTAAAAAATATTCCAGAGGAGCATAGGATTGATGTGTTCATAGGGACTTTAAAGGATAATATCCAACATGATGTTCGCCTTTGGGAACCCGATTCATTAGAGAAGGCATTCAGGTTAGCAAGAAAAATGGAAAGCAAAATTATGGCAACCAGGAAGCATACCACTCACAACTATAAAGATGGAAGCATTGTTGCCCCTATTCTTCCACAACCTATAAGGTTGACACCACAACAATTGGAAGAAAAAATAGAAAAAGGGCTTTGTTACAGTTGTGATAGCAAATACACTAAAGTTCATAAGTGTGTTGAGAAGAAATTATTCTACATAGATTGTGAAGAGGAAGAAGAAAAGGAGCATGAAAGGTCAAAAGAAGAGGATATACTTCAGGAACAAAGCCTAGATAAAGAAGAAATGAATCCGACCATATCTTGTAATGCATCGGCAGGAATTACCACTCCTCAAACCATCAAGATAGAAGGAAAAATCAAGAAGAAAAAGGTAATAGTGTTGATTGATTCAGGAAGTACCCACAATTTTATTCATTGTAAGGTAGCAAAAGAATTGAATTGCTTCTTATATCCAGCACCAGAGTGTCAAGAGATGTTTGCAAATGGAGGAACAATAAATTGCTCTGGAAAGTGCCATAATGTCAAGCTATCCATGGGATAATATGTATTGACTAGACCAATGCTTTCCATTCCAATGGGAGGTGCTGATGTTGTACTAAGAGTCCAATGGCTACAACGCTTGGGTACAATAGATTTTAATTTTCAAGAACTCTTCATGAAATTTTCTGTGGAAGAAAAGGAAGTTGAATTAAGGGTTATTACAGGGAAACCGGGAAAGATAATCAACTCTAACGGTATGAAAAAGCTTCTAAAAAAGGAACAAAGAGGTGTAATTGCACAATTATGTTCGCTAGATGTTTCCACGTTGGAATCATCTATTTCTCCAGATCTCCAAAAAGTCTTGGACAATCATTCCAAGGTATTTGAGACTCCCAAAGGTCTCCCACCTATTTGTGATCATGATCATGCTATTCATCTGATTCCAGGAAGTGTTCCTCCAAACATCAGGCCGTACAGATATCCCTATGCCCAAAAGAGTGAAATTGAACGTATGGTTGCAAAAATGCTAGAGGCTGGTATAATTCAACCGAGTCAAAGTTCTTTCTCTGCTCCAGTATTATTGGTTCACAAGAAGGATGGATCATGGCGCATGTGTCTGGATTATAGGGAGCTCAACAAGCTCACTATTATAGATAAGTTTCCCATTCCTGTCATTGATGAATTACTGGATGAATTGCATGGATCAATTTACTTCACCAATTTGGATTTTCGTTCAGGATATCATCAAATCAGAATGAAGACTGAATACATTCCAAAAACAACATTTAAAACTCATGAGGGTCATTATGAATTTTTGGTCATGCCTTTTGGCCTTACTAATGCACCTTCAACATTTCAAGGTTTGATGAATTCCATTTTCAAACCATTCCTTAGAAAATTTGTGTTAGTATTTTTTGATCATATACTAATCTACAACAAGTCTTGGAAGGATCATGTTGAACATGTTGACAGGGTGCTACATCTATTAGAGGAGAAACAATTATATGCAAAAAGATCTAAATGTTAATTTGGAGTACAAGAGGTGGAATATCTGGGTCATATTGTATCTCATGAAGGAGTTAAGGTAGACCCTAGCAAAATTAAAGCCATTAAGGAATGGAAAATCCCCACATCCATAAAGCATCTGCGAGAATTTCTCAGGTTGACAGGGTATTATCACAAGTTTGTTAAGAATTATGGGAGAATAGCAGCACCTCTGACAACATTATTGAAGAAAGATGCATTTTCATGGACTCCAGAAGCAACAAAGGCCTTTGAGCATCTTAAAGAGGCAATGTGCCAAGCACCGGTCTTAGCTACACCAGACTTCACAAAAACCTTTATTGTGGAATGTGATGCTTTAGGAAATGGAATTGGTGCTGTTTTAATGCAAGATGAAAGATCCATTTCTTTTGAAAGTCGTCCAATCAAGGGAAAGTTTTTACACAAAGCTATTTATGAGAAGGAAATGTTGGCAATACTCCATGCACTTAAGAAATGGCGACCCTACCTAATGGGAAGACACTTCAAGGTAAAAACGGATCATGATAGACTTAAATACTTTTTAGAAAAAATATTATCCTCTGAAGAGCAACAAAAGTGGGTCACAAAGATGTTGGGTTATGACTTTGAAATCATCTACAAAAAAGGGAAGCAAAATGTGGTGGCAGATGCACTCTCAAGAAAGGATGAGGATGTGGAAGCATTGTTGTGCGCCATTTCTATTATCCAACCAGATTGGATAAACGAAGCAAGGGAGGAAAGGAAGAACGACGAAGAAGTGTGTGCACTTATTGGAAAGTTACAACAAGACTCCAGTACATCTGATACATTTAGCTGGAAAAATGATTTATTATGGTACAAAGATCGCTTATACCTCTGTAATAATTCCCAGCTAAAACAAAAGATTCTTATGGAATTGCACACTTCTCCCTTAGGAGGGCACTCAGGATTTTTAAAAACTAACCACAGGGTTAAGAAAAAAAAATTTTGGGAGGACCTTAAATTAGATATTCAAAAGTTTGTGGTGGAATGTTTGGGTTGCCAACAAAATAAAGTTGAAAAAATTAAGACACTGGGTCTATTACAACCTTTATCCATTCCAAGCCAACGTTGGGAGGAGGTTTCAATGGATTTTATCACAAGTTTACCCAAGTCTGAGGGAAAGAGTGTCATCATGGTGGTAGTTGATAGACTTACCAAGTATGCACACTTTTGTGCATTATCAAATACATTTAAAGCCAATACAGTTTCTACTGCATTTATGGAAACAATTCAAACCTACATGGAAACCCAAAGATTATTGTAAGTGACAGAGATCTCATTTTCACTGGAAATTTTTGGACAGAATTATTTTCCTGTCTTGGTACTTAGTTAGCTCATAGCTCATCTTATCATCCTCAATATGATGGGAAAACTGAGATAGTAAACAAATGTTTGGAAGGATATCTTCGTTGCTTTGTATTTGATAAACAGACACAATGGGTCAAATGGTTGCCTCTGGCTGAATGGTGGTATGACACTTCCTTCCATACAGCAACAAAAATGACCCCATTTATGGCACTTTATGGATATCAGCCACCATCCATCACATCATATTTAAGAGAAAATTCTAAGGTTCAAGTAGTGGAACATCACATCGAACATCAACAACAAGTCCTCCAACTCTTAAAGGATAACCTCGTGTTGGCAGAGAATAGAATGAAACAAAGGCAGATCAACATCACAGCGAAAGAAGTTTTGATGTAGGTGATTGGGTATTCCTACGGCTACAACCATATAAGAAAATGTCCCTCAAGCAAGCTAAGAAGGATAATAAATTATCACCAAAGTATTATGGTTCGTACAAAGTGTTGCAAAAGATTGGTACTATGGCATACAAATTGGAGCTTCCTGCAGTTTCTTGATTGCACCCAGTTTTCCATGTTTCATGTTTAAAGAAGGTTATAGGCGACAAGCTCCTAGATCAAACAATATTGCCAGAACTTGACGAGGAAGGAAAAATTATATTGGAACCAGAAGCAGTCACAGAAACAAGAACTCGACAGTTACGAAATCGATCAATTTCAGAGTATCTTATCAAGTCGAAGAACTTATCCGCTGAAGATTCCACATGGGAGGATGAGAATTTTATACAAAAGCATCCAGAACTACTCAAGCATTGAGGACAACACTTTTTTGAAGGAGAGGGGCATGTTGGGTCCCTGTAATACTAGTGATTACCCCATTACTATTGTAGTTGTATCCCTTATTAATATTGTTGTGCCCCTATTGTCCCCATATTGTGCCCCATAGAATCCCTCTATTGTTATTTTTGTGGCTTTATATTATTATTGTTAGGTCGGCTGGGTTATATTGTGACTCCTTAGACTCCTATATATAGAAAGGAGGTTTTGTCGTTTGAATCATCCAAGAATTGTTCATTTGTGTAATGTAAAGGAGGTTGCCCCCTCGAAGAGGCTTAATTCTAAGGCTTTGATCTCTCTTTTCTATCTTTTTGTGAGCTAGTTTCATAACACCACCAGAGGAGAATATTCTAGTTCTAAAGGAGAAGCATCAATCAGATCCTTAGAGTCAGATCTTACTCAAAGAGAAAGGAAATTCCAGGAGGATGATTTGGAGTAGGCACGTGTGGAGGAGCAAAGAGAAGACCAAGTGGACGTACCCACTCATAGAGAGCCTTCCAGAGAAGGCGGGAAGAGGACTAGGATGGCTAACAGAATGGTGCATGAAGGTCATGAGCAGTTTGGAGCTCCTAGCTCCTTGCACAGACATAGGAGATCATAAGATAGATACATCACATATATGTCACTCATGTCAGAGTTGATTGATTATGAACCATATTATTTTAAAGAGGCAATTTCCCATTATGTGTAGGTAGATGCCATGGTGTACGAGTATGAATCCATGAATGAATAATTATTCTTGGGAGGTTGTGCCTAGACCTAAAGGAAAATTTGTTATGGGTTCTAGGTTTTTGTATAAGGTGAAACATTCAGTTGATGGTATTATTGAGATGTACAAGTCTAGATTTGTGGCCAAAGGCTTCTCACATGTGGATGGGATTGACTATGAGGAGACATTTTCCAATGTGGAAAGATACTCATCTATCAGGACCATACTTGCATTGGTAGCATAGTTTGGGTGGAGGATCCACAAAATGGATGTTAATATTGCCTTCCTCAATGGAGTGGTTGAGGAAGAGATCTACATTGAGCAGCCTAAGGGGTTTGAGACCTTTAGCATGGAGACACATGTGTGTAGGCTCAAGAGAGCCCTCTATGGCCTCAAGTAGGAACCCTGGGCTTGGTACACTCACATAGATTCTTATCTTAGTGGATTGGGCTTCACTAAGAGTGAATAATATTCCAATCTCTACTATATTATGGTAGATTGTTGTCTTCTCAACTTAGTGCTATGTGTAGATGATTTGATACCGATAGGAGATGAGAGGTTGATCCAGTGTTGCAAGGAGGACCTTGCAAGGTAGGTTGAGATGAAGGATATGGGTTTGATGCACTACTTCCTTGGCTTGGAGGTGTCGCAGGGAGATGGAGATATATTTGTTGGTCAAGGGAAGTACACCTATGAAATCCTTTAGAGATTCCATATGCAATAGTGCAAGCCCATGGACACTCTTATATGTACTAATTGGAGGAAATAGGATGTTTCTACAAGAGAGGTAGTAGATGGCACTATCTACAGACAATTGGTGGGGTCATGAGATCAATATTTTCATTTTTTAACATGTTAATTCTTGCAAAAGCATAATAGAGCATGATTATGATGGTGATCAGCTTGTGATCTAAAATTTCCCAACTAAGATATTTTTAATGCTATGAACCGTATGCATGCTTATTTCAAAAATATTAAAGTTAAAGCATTATTTATAGAAAAGGGTTTCGAGTGTTAACCTACAACTTTGTAATTTATCTTGAGTCATTGTAAATGTAGAGTTACAGAGCTTCTTCATTATATAAATCCTTTGTGTGTTTTCTTTGTCAAACCATTTTGACGATTGGTTTTTCATTGGGACAGTAGGCTTATTGATTTGTAGATATTCAAAATATTGTATGTAAGCTTGGAGTAATGTTTAGCATTAAATATGAATGAAAGAATTTTCATTGGTAATTCTAAAGTGTGCTTATATAGTTAGTACATCTAAATTATATTGGGTGATCCATAAACATATATGTAATTTTATCTTCATTTCTTTGTGTTTACATATAATATATGGAAAAGTCTTCAATAACATTGTGCACAACATCATTTAAATGGGTCTGGTCGTTTGAATTTTGTGTGAGTTGTTTTACATGCTGAGAAGATTATTTGCCTTGTTTGTTAGTTAGTATGGGGCATTCTTGTCATTTGAATTTCTCTATTTGATTTATATTTGGTGCTCTAGTTTCTAGTTAATTAGTAGCTAGGGTTTGCATCTCGACAATCAGGGTTTGTTTTCGAGTTTATAATAATTACAGTTTTTTTCCAATAGTTGGTAGACTATAGGATTAGTGTTTGCAATGATTAGGGTTTAATTTCCAATGAACACTTTTAAGTGCAGGATTCGAAAAGTATATTGACTAGTGCAGGAGCTCAAGGTATGAGCCGTTTCTAGAAAAATTAGAGATTTGTCTTGCAGGTCCCTGAAGTCGTTCTTTGGAATTTCTAGTGTTGTGTCTCAAATGCCACAGACCCTAGATTGACATTTAAATGTTTGTCCATTAATATAGCCTATACTACACCCAACAACTTCCTTCATTTCGTAAACATTAAAGATAATGTTTTAATTCATTTCAAAGAAATTTTTTATCTAGATAGTTTTTCTTATAAAATATATAATTAATAGTTATGAAGTAACATATTGCTATATAAATATTTTTAGCATTAATATTTTAAATCTCTATCCACATGTATTGATTGAAAAGGTCTTTTTTGTGAAGCCTAACTAGAGGGAAAATGTTTGTATTTATTTATAATATTTATGTAACAAGATGGACCTCCAATGCATATGGAATAGGACCTCTTGTCCCATATTGAACACAAGAAAAATCCTTCTATGTTAGGTACCTTATATTCTTCATGCTCCCAATTTTCAACAAGTAATAAAATATCAATTTTATTCAAGATCCAACAAGTTGACATAGGCCCTTTTCTCTATGGAAAGCCACAACATTTCGAAGACATGATTTGTAATGTTCCAACCTATTTATTGTAGTATTTTCTATCTCTATCTCTAATAAATAGCTTTTCTAAGGCTTAATTATTGGCTAGTTTCCTTCCTTGCTTACTTCTTATACCTTCTAAACTTCCTTGTTTAATGTAACATAGTATTTTAAAATAAGGTCTTCGTTTATAAATATTCATGACCCTTTTCAACAAACTTATTCCTTTAAATCATCTTAATCTTTTAAAATGAATTTTTCATTTATAAATATTCCCAGCCCTTTAAAAATTGTATATTATGGAATATGACATATTTTACAGTTATGTTAACAATCATTACCTATTTTTATGCTCAATTATTTTCCAACCTCTTTGTGTCGATGAGACAAATTTTTCAATTGTAATTTATTTTGTTGTTATTCCTTAACTAGCACTATCATGTCCCCATGTGTAATGCCCCACTTAAATCTTACCCTACAAATTATGTTAATATTTACATTATCTGAAAATATTGAGAAATATTGGTCTAAAATAAATTTATGATTTCCATTATTCAAATTCCCCACTTACCTTCTCAATTTGAATATTTTGTAGGATATGGTCTCCTTCCATTAATTCAAAATATATGTATTCATTCACACACCCCAATGTACCCTCACATTTACTAAGGAGAAGACATGGTCCTCTCCATGTAAGCACATTTCACATTCCCCAATGTACCCTCACATTTAATTGGGAGAAGACAAAATCCTCTCCATCTTATCATCAATATATATTTATTCATTTCACATTCCCCAATGTACCCTCACATTTACTAAGGAGGAGACATGGTCCTCCCCATGTAATTACACTTCACATTCCCAAATGTACTTTTCAGATTTACTTGGGAAAAGACATGATCCTTTCCCATTAAATTCTCAATTTTAAATTCATATCACAATTCCAAATGTACTCTAGCTTAGAAGAGAAGTCAACCAAGGATGGGTGAGAGTTAATGACATTAATGAGAGGTGGTTGAGGAAAGAGGGTATAAAAGGGAAGGGGGAAGGAAGAAGAGGGGGAGTTGGAGTTTTGCTTAGGATTGTAGGGGTTGGTTGTGATTGTTTGGCCTTGTTATGATTTTTGGGAGACCTTGGAAACCTGTGGAGGTTTCTTGGGTTTGAGAGGAGGAAAGTATCATTACCTAGTTTTGCACATTCTTCTTGAGGACACACTATATCTAGTTGGACTTGGGCACGGAGGGCTAGGGAACCTGTGGAGGTTTCCTCGGCTAGGAGTTTATTTCCTAGTTGGCTGGGAGGTAAATCCGGTTGGGTCGGCCAGAAGGAGCGTTCAGTTGGAGCTATCAGACAAAGGTATCATCATCAACCGCCGGAACAGGTATTTTTCCATGGACTACCCTTGTTAAGTTGATATCAATGGAATGCTCAACTTAATTTATGTTGCTTATGATAAAATGATTAAATGTTAAATGTTTAAAGCTATGTGAAAAGGTCAGCAAGCTCCTTTTGTTATTTATAAATTAACAGGAAAATAGATATGTTAGTGTATAACGAAATAAAGGCTCTAATAATAGGATTCAGGTTCTTACACATGGTATCAGAGCTTTAGTTCATAATCTGGGCCCAAAACCCACTAAACCCAAATTCCGCTGTAAGAAATTGGTAACCCTCATAAGGACTCATAATTCTAATATATAGATTCTTCAAATTTGCCTCCAAAGCCCACCTTGCACCCATTTACAGGTCTTAAATTGCCGCATCATAAACCTGATTTCTGGACTTGAAAATGCGGTATGAGCGCCTCTCAGAGTATGGTATCGGTGTCTGTCTAACTATTTATGAAATTGCAAACATAGAGAGGCGAGTGGCGAAGATATAGAGTCCAGGTTTAAACAATGGAAGTTATTAGAACCCCGCATTGTTTTATGGAGGGCAGCCATTTCTTAACGGAGAACCTGATTGAGATGAAAAGCCTTCGACATCATGGATTCTCAGGGCAGAAATCAGTGATTTCGTGATGAAATTGCGCTGGTTCGATTATCTGCTAGTCTTCTCCAAAACGAGCAAATAAAAAAATTTGAGGTGGGTAGCACTCCTCCCGCATGTTTTGTCATGACAATCAATAATGCAATCAATGTTGCAATCTATATTAATCATGAATATGTATGATATGAGTGGCTGTCTGTTGTCTGTGAATCTGGTTTTGTTTGCATTAACTCTTTATGGAATAAATTTCCCATATTTCATTGCCTGCGTTGGGTGGCATGGAAATACCGCACAAACAGCACAGTACTCGACCCGCGGTCTGCTGTACTGTAAACATATCGGCCATTGGACCCTCGGCCATTTCTACAGCGTTTTAGACAAATAAACAGTCAAAACAAAGGTCTGACAACTATCTCGATCAAATCTCTTACCTCTGATGTATAATCACTTGGACTCCTTCCTTGAAATTTATCTTTGTATTCTCGATCAAATCTCTTGCCTCTGATTTATAGTCGCTTTGTACTCCTTCCTTCCTTTGAATTTGATATCTGTTTGCTGCTTCTGAGGGGGTTTTGAATTTGATGACAAAACCCTGATTGGATTCCTCAAAATGTGAAAGGAAAGATATTAGCCTCTATCCAACAGGAGTGAACAACCAAAACAGATCGACGGTCCTCAACCTCGAACCCCTGCTACCGTACACAAATTCCTGGAAGGTTTCAGAAATGCGTGGTTAGAATCTTCAGTTCATCCTAACAGTTTACTGCGGCATATTGGAACCTAACAGCTAGAAATGAAAAGCTTCGACTTACTCTCAAAACTGCCTAGTCTGACCTATACGCAGAAACTGAAACACATCACGCATTAATCCCTCACTCTTTATAATAATTAAGTTACTTTGCATGAAACTACTCAATAGGGATGATTTTCTCATCCAGCCATTGTATCCATATGACCATGACAAGTGGCTTTTCTCTGCCTTCTGAATTTCATCATCTTCCTTTGAATTGAGGAAGTATAACATCAACTGTTGTATAAGGAATAAGTAGTGCTGCTATATCAAGGATATCCAGTTTTAAATCATCTGTTGAGATGAGCGATTTGCCGAAACCTTTCCTAACCAGGATATTCCTTTATGTTGTATTCCTCCAAAAACTTGTCACACAATTACCTCTGTACTTCATCAAAAGTCTTTTGCGCAAGATGTCAAGGACGAAGTGTTAGATCTGTCCTTAAATTCATCCGACTGTCTAGAACTTACACATCTTGTTCACAACTTCGATTGTGAACAAGATCCATTGTCAATGCTTCTGTTAGAGTTTTTGAATATTATCACTACTGATGAAAAGTAATAAAGTAATATAGATCGTTGAACTAAAATGAATTGACTGAGCTGTCATACACACAGTTGTGATGCCATCTTACATAAGAAGTCAACCATGTTATTGTCAGCCAAGATGAGAATGGCGAAGATCAATCATACCACTGAGATGGTATACCACTGTGATGCCAATATAGCTGCCACTGAGATGCTATAACCACAGTGATACCAAGCGAAGAGGAATAACATAGTGATGCCATACGTAGAACAATGAGAGGAGGGTTGAGCCTTTTCTTTCAATCTTGACGCATTACCAGGAATTTTGAACTGTCTTAGAAAGTTGAAAAGTTACAGATGGAGTATAACCTTTGACTACTTATGGATGGAATTAACACTTTTACAACATATGGATTACCTCATTACCTTAGAACCACCTGTAAATGTGCTCAACGAAGTCCTTAAAAGAACGCAGTAAGCTACAAGCCCATAAGCCCTTTCAAAGTTTGTCTGCTCGCCAAATCGTTTAAAGTTCCTTAAGGCCATACGTGATTTCAGAGAGAGAACAATGAACTCTTCTTTTGTTAGTGCCAATATTGGTTGGTCTACTGAAGGTATATATGCTAAGAAGAATTGTACTAAGATAAGGATCCGCAAAGAATAGAGCATGACTTCAAATAATCCTTCTTACACCTGATCTTTGCTCTTCTTGAATTAGTTGTCACTGAAAGTTCATCAGAAAGATACAGAGTACAAGATCTCATGAATTAAGCTATCTAAGATCTGAAACAATCCTGTTCACAAGTTCGTTTGTGAACAAGACTACTGCATGGCACAGTCATGGTCATACAAGCTGTAACATAGCTATCATCACTGGTTCAGAACTGTAACTATATAGATTTGACAAGTATCCCAACTTATCCAAACTGATCTACACATAATTACATAGGAGACTATATGCAATGGCAACTTATCAGAGACCAAACCTAACAGTGATGACACTTTCAACAAGGTTTCTGAGTTGCCATACCATCGTAATAACTGCTTCACTGAGATGTCGATGTGCTGAGATACAAATATCAATACTACAAATCGATATTACTATGATGCCACTGTTATCAGTTCTAATGATATTACTAATGATAAATTAGAGAATCAGAATTATCAAAAACATCACATCTCCCTCTGAATATTGGGAAAGCAAGCTTGCCCATAACCATCAAGTCATTTGCAACCTGCTATAAACCCTTTGGTCCATGAACTATAATTATCCAATCATAATTATGCAACTCTTTTGCAGTTCATCCGATTCATTAAACTCAACTTTCATGACTTGCTTTCCTCTCCAAAAAAAAAAAAAAATCAGACAAGCAAAATCATCAGGGATTTTACACCTCCTTCTGAAGTCTTGTTGTAGATTGATTATGGTCCTTCTTAAACCAAGAAGAAGAAATCTTCTCATGAGATTATCTCAACACAATTATTGCAAATACTGATATGCAATGAAAGTAAGAAAAATGATAGGAGTGAAGTACAATATCAAAGTAAGAAATAGGAGTTAGTTCAAATTTCAAGACAACAACGAGAGAAATAACTAAGTAGTGAGAATACTTGTACTCCCAAGCTTGGATTGCACATTCATGCATTACAAGAATCTTATATCAAGCAATCAAGAGACTTAGACCCAATACCAAAGTCAAAAGTGTCTCTCTTTGGAACCATGACACATTCTGCCAATGTCTTATCCTTCAATCTTCATATATAATCCGCATGTTTCCATTGAAACTCTCAACAATGAAATGCATTACAAGAATCTTATAATAGCAAGCATCAAGAGACTTAGGCCCAATACCCTACTCAAAAGTGTCTCTGTTTGGTACCGTGACACATTTTGTCAGTGTCTTATATTAAGGTCATTCATTAGGAACCCCGAGATGGTTATTAGATGCACAATATCTGCATCAGTATGCAGGGGAATTTCCCATGCATAATTGCGGTATATATTATTCAGCAACATTTGTCAGCCTTCATAATAAAATATGAATATATCCTACAAAGTTACAAACATAATAGCATAATACCTTGAAACACACATGTCTAGAATCTACAGTAACCAGATTTCTAAAACGTCAAACACCGCATTTTCAAATGCAAATTTTCAAATTTAATAGAATAGTGAACAAGTGTAGATAATGGTCTCCACAATGTACTAAAACGTGTAATATCAATATGATTACAAGAGAAGGGGAAACTCTTATTTATACAAAAGGAGGGACTGATATGGGGTGCTTAGGCTCTTACGTATTGAATTAATCATACACACACTAATTATCAGTTTGAAGCCTTATTTTACATTGCTGGTTTTGTGCAAAATATTAATAACTAGTGATGAACATTCCCATAAAATAGCTGTTTTACGTCAATTTATCTGCATGATAAAAAGGTTGTGATAAGGTTCAAAGGTTGTGAACCTGTTGCCATATCGACTCCCAGGGCAATGCAATCCTGTGTTAGTGCTAGAGGCACCCAAGCTCACATCTCAACATCATAACTCCATCCTCCCCACCTTGTCTAACCATCTAACTCCACCTCTCGTTTCTACACCGAAGGTGCTGGAACACATTTCAAAGCACCTTGAAACATTTCAAGGGAATTTCATGATTTGAAAATGCAGGCCCATGTTTCTTACACATTTCAACTTAGCAGTGTTTGTTTCACGCCAATAAAAACACTTAAAAAGTGTGGGAGCCACAACAAGCACACAAATGCCCACTCATAGTAAAATAAAAACAAAGTAATTCTAAAAACATTTCTAAAGTACACTAAAAAAATTCCTGGCCAAACTCTAACCGATGCGGTAGCTTCCTATATCTGTCTCATGGATTGCAGGGCAAGTTTACGCATTTGCTTGAGATCAAACAATAAATTACCAAGTACTTGGTTGGGGTAGAAGCAATGTAAAACATTATTGAGGACATCTTCATATTTCAAAGGTATATATAATACAATATCTCGAACTGTATAAGATATGAGGCTTCCTATAAGCCAAATTAGATATTTATAAAACTATAGGGTAGAATTATTAAATATGCAGTAAAGAAAGGAAATTTAAAGTTAATTATTAGTTAGATGTAATAATATACAGTTAAAGGATATTATGGATATTTAGGGAAGAAATATATTTTATTTAGTTATCTCAAACAATTTAGTATCATTATATGTTCACATTTAAATGGAAAATATTAATGATATTTGATATTATTATTTTATATATATATAAAAGGGGGGGAGTGTATGCTCAAAGAGCCAAAGAACTAAAATCAAAAGATTGTCCAATTAAAATCTCAACAACTATTGGAGTTGGTTTCCCTACTTAGCTTCAAAGGCGAATATTATGTTCATTGTGCCTCAAATGGTTTTGATACATCTATGTCTAAGAAGGAAATATTGTTGAGAGTTTTTGCTTATATGTAAATAGGATTAATGGTTTATTGGTGAATACACAAGAATGGTTCAAAATTTCATTTTATATGAGTATTTTTTGAAAGCCAATATGTGAGTCAGCTAAGAGAGACAAGTCCTAGGATGGATTAATAAGTCTTAGATATTGAACAGATTTTGAACAAATCAAAATGGTGAGGACGCGAAGGAACCAAGGGCCTGGGGAGTCTTCACAAGGACCTCCTTCAAATAACCCATTACCTTCACCAGAATTGACTCTCATCCTGCGTTCCTTGGAAGCAATTAATGAAACCTTAAGAGGACGCCAAACAAATGAAATGGAAGGGGAACACCCTTCATCAGGGTTAGGGAACCCCGAGGGATCTAGAGGCTATGATAGAAGACCTCCAGTTGAGGACATTACTAGAGAGCTCCAGAAGATTAAACTCCCAGAGTTTGCAGGAGGTTGTGCCAGTGAGCGTGCAGAAGCCTGGTTAGAGGAGATGGGAAGGTGTTTCGCACTAAGGGATTACAATTCCAATTCCAAAGCCAAAATAGCAATATTCCAACTCAGAGATAGTGCTCTGAATTGGTGGGGTAACTTGGAGCGTCAACTGCACCTCACTCCAGACACAGTTACTTGGGAATTGTTTGAGGAGAGGTTTAGGAAGAAGTGCCTACCAGCATATTATGAAGAACAACAGGTAGGAGCCTTCCATGCCCTGATACAAGGAGGTCATACTGTAGAAGAATATGAAATTCGATTTATGGAATTAGTCAAGTACGTTTCCTACATGGATACTGATCAGCGCCAAGCGGATCGTTTTATGTATGGATTGAGGCCTAAGATTAGGGCAATGGTACGGATGTGGAAACCATCCTCAGTTGCAGAAGCTGTAGAACAGGCTCGTTATGTCGAAGAACACCTAGATTTAAAGGGTGAAGGCAGAGCTATCTTTCCACGTCAAACAGGGTTTATGGGTAAGGCCCCTCATACCTTCCCAAGGGGGGGAAGTCGGAGGCCACCACCATATGGAAACAGGGTTATACCTAGAACACCAACAGTAGGAATTTCCATGGTTTCTAGTGCAGCTTCACCCACAGTTTCAAGGGCACGTACAAATCAAAGTCATAGGCGAGGAACAACAAGTAGGGGTAGGGGTTCCAGGGGAAGAAACTCTTTCCAAAGAACTCCACATCATTCGGTTCAAGGTCCACCACGCATCACTTGTTGGGGATGCGGAGGACCTCATTACTAGCGGGAGTGCCCAGAGTTTCGAACCAGTAACATCAGAAGAGAGGGAAAAGAACCAATAGGGGGAGCAGGTAGCCACCACCGAATCTATGCCGTAGTTGACAATCAGCAAGTTGAACACCAGTCTGCCGTGGTAGAAACCTCAGGTATGATAAACAAAGTAAAAGTTAAAATTTTGTTTGACTCTGGTGCTACAGATAGTTTCATTTCACCAGTTGCATTAGAAAAATGTGGGCTGGCAACCTATGAGCACGATGACTTTAAACAAGTTGAGATGGCTTCTGGAATAAAACAAGCAGTAGGGCCTAGTGTTGACCTATGTCAGGTAAACCTCGGGGTGTGTATGACTAAGTTGAAGGCATACATCACAGAATTGGGAACGTATGATGTAATTGTTCGAATGGACTGGCTTGAAGCTCATCGAGCTTTGGTAGACTGTTTCAAGAAGAAGGTGATCTGTTTAGATGATGAAGGTAGGCCAATTGAGATTTGTGGAATCAAGAGGGGAGTGTCCCTACGATTCATATCTATGATGAAGGTAAAACGTTGTCTCAGACAAGGTTGCAAACTGTATTTGGTCAAGACTGTAAGTGACCAGAAAGGACCTTCCCTGGATCAACATCCAGTTTTGGCTGAATTCAAGGATGTTTTTCCAGAGGAATTGCCTGGATTACCTCCTGTAAGAGAGATTGATTTCACCATTAATCTGAAACCAGGTGCAGAACCAATATCTAAGACACCCTATAGGATGACAACTCCAGAGCTTTGTGAGTTGCAGATGCAGTTAAAAGAGCTCTTAGACTTGGGATTGATCAGACCTAGTATTTCCCCTTGGGGTGCACCAATAATTTTTGTCAAGAAGAAGGATGGTTCCCTGCGCCTATGCATAGATTATAGAGACTTAAACAGAGCCACGATAAAGAATCGGTACCCAATACCTCGAATAGATGACTTATTTGATCAAATGAAGGGGGCAGTGGTCTTCTAAAAAATCGATCTACGATCTGGGTACCACCAATTGAGGATAAAGGAGGAAGACATCTCAAAAACTGCATTTCGAACTCGATTTGGGCACTATGAGTTCGTAGTTGTTCCATTCGGTTTAACTAATGCACCAGCAGTATTCATGAGCCTCATGAATGGTGTGTTCAGGAAGTATTTGGACCAATTCGTGCAAGTCTTCCTTGATGACATCCTTATATATTCCAAGAATGAAAAAGAGCATGAACAACACCTAAGGGTAGTATTGACTTGTTTAAGGGAAAATCAATTGTATGGGAAATTGTCAAAGTGTTCCTTCTTTCAGAAGAAAGTCCATTACCTTGGGCACATCATTTCGGGAGAAGGGATTTCTGTTGAACCGGAAAAGGTGAAGGCCATAATGGATTGGCCAGTACCAAAAAATGCCCGTGAGGTACGTAGCTTTATGGGGCTAGCTGGGTATTATCGCAGGTTTGTGGAAGGGTTTTCAAGGATTGCAAAACCCATCACCACATTACAGCGAAAGGGGGTTAGGTATGAATGGACAAATGAATGTGGCACTGCATTAACAGAGCTGAAGAGGTTACTAACTAGTGCGCCGATCCTTCAAGTACCAGACATGACAAAAGACTTCATTGTCTGCACCGATGCTTCGACGCAGGGATTGGGTGCAGTATTGATGCAAGAAGGTGGAGTAATAGCTTACGCTTCTAGGAAATTGAAGAAGCATGAAGATTTATATGCTACCCACGACTTAGAATTGGCAGCAGTGATGTTAGCCTTGAAGCTATGGAGACACTACCTCATTGGGAGAAGATTTGAGTTAAGAACAGATCATCAAAGCCTAAAGCATCTCTTCACTCAAAGGGATTTGAACGCCAGACAAAGGCGATGGAGCGAATTCATGAGTGAGTATGATTTTGAAATCTCATACATCAAGGGAAAGGAGAATGTAGTGGCGGATGCACTAAGCAGGAGGCCACGAACTTTCTCCCTAGTAGCCTTAAAGGTAAATTTAAGGGAGCGGATATTGGAGAAACTCTTTGAAGATAGTTGGTATTTAAAAGTCATCTCAGCTATCCAAAGTGGGAAGCAGATAGAACCAAAGTTTGAAGGATATGTCCTTGAATCATATGGGCTATTGAGATTCCAAGGGAGAATGTACGTGCCTAAGGAAGGGTGTATAAGAGAAACCATCCTCGGAGAGTCTCACAGAGCACTCTATTGTGCACATCCTGGGGTAAAGAAGATGTACACAGATGCAAGGAAACTCTTCTTTTGGGCAGGCATGAAGCATGACATAGTCCAGTTTGTCGCCAAATTTCTTGAATGTCAGCGAGTGAAGGCTGATCATCGCCATCCAACAGGACTCCTACAACCTCATGACATCCCTACATCTAAATGGGAAGTAATTTCCATGGATTTTGTGGTGGGTTTGCCACTCACTTCCCAAAGGCACAATGCTATATTGGTTATAATTGATAAATTGACCAAAAGTGCCCATTTCATCCCAGTAAGGGACACTTACGATGTTACGGATGTGGCGCGAGCGTTTGTCAATGAAGTTATCCGACTGCATGGATTGCCCACAAAGATCATTTCTGATAGAGACTCCCGATTTACATCTAGGTTTTGGACAACTTTGCAGTCAGCACTGGGAACTCAGTTAAACCTAAGCACTGCATATCATCCAGAAACAGATGGGCAAACCGAAAGAGTAAATCAGGTTCTGGAGGACATGCTTAGGATGTACGTCATGGATAATCAGACTCAGTGGGAAAGGTACTTACCATTGGTAGAGTTTTCCTACAATAACAGTTATCATAGTTCAATCGGGATGCCTCCTTATCAAGCTCTATATGGAAGACCTTGCAGGATGCCATTGAGTTGGGAAAAGTTGGAGGACCGAGTGATAGTTGGCCCAGAATTAGTCCAAGAAATGGAGGAACAGGTAAAGCAGGTTCGACAAAGGTTAAAGGAAGCACAGGATAGGCAGAAGAGTTATGCTGATTCACATAGGATTGATCGCAGTTATGAGGTAGGGGACCAAGTTTTTATTCGTATCCGGCCCAACAAAAGCACCATCCGGTTTGGGAAGGGGACGAAATTGTCACCTCGATTTGGAGGACCTTTTAGGATCAAGGAGAAGATTGGACCAGTTGCCTATCGTCTTATACTGCCGCCCCATTTTCATAAAACTCATGATGTTTTTCATGTATCTGTTTTGCGACATTATGTTCCTGATGAATCTCACAAACTGGATTGGCAGGACTTGCAGGTCTCGGACATGGGAACCGTAATGGTAGAACCATTACGCATATTGGACCGTAGGGTTCGACAGCTCAGACGTCGCACGGTGGACCAAGTTAAGGTCCAGTGGGACAAGTATAGACCAGGATCTGCTACCTGGGAGGATGCAGAGGCTATGCATCGTGACTACCCCTCACTTTTTGAGCATCTGTGATGCCTATTTTGACTTAGATAGCTACCTATGTTAAGATCCTATTTCCATGTTATTTATTTATGAACATTATGTAATATTGATGCATTTGGTTGACACATAAAACTACTTATATGAATTAGTTGATAGATTTGATATTTATGATAGAAATGGTTGATGTATGGACTAGATGTATGACTCACTTAGTGATGGACTATCTAGTGGGTAACTTATCAGAATTACTTTGGTTCATATATAGCTCAAGTGGATATGATTTATTTAAATGAATGACTTAGCGAGAATTATTAGATTGACACATGGATACTAGACTTAGTAATGTGATGATTATATGTCTTGTTGTATATAAATGCACGAATGAGAGGCTAACCCGCAGGCGAAGAGAACTATGTGATAGCCAAGAGGGAAGGATGAGACATCTCATGAGGAAGGTATAATGTACATTATTTTACTTCATTGGTATCTACTTGATATGCACTCTTATGACACAAAAAAAAATGCAAATGACAGGTGGCAAGACGACCTGACTGGATTATTCGATGACAAGTCCAACCAGCTCTGTAGTGTGGTCTGTGCTCTGAAGGAGGGGTGGAGGTGTTTCCCACCGTGTATCCTCCAAAACCTAGAATCGTGGGGAGGACAGCTGAACGCTCCCCCTAGACGTGTGATGACAATTGCCAGATTCCTGCTGGGGAAAGTTGGTCGAGGCATTCGACGCTCCCACCATGTCGGTTTTATCAGTGGTCAGTAGGGCCTTTGCCACTGATAAGGAAGCAGAGGACGGATAGGGTGGGAACGGAAGTAGGCCAGGGTGGATAGGAAGCTATAGACCAGTTGGAGACTCTTGATGGGAAGTAATGCCATTTTCTGACTCATCGAATTTTAATGCTATAACTCTTTCTGGTTTGCTATGCTTTCAAACTCCTTGTATCTTTTCATTCTAACTTCAGGACGAAGTTTTCTAAAGGAGGGGTGTATGTAATGCCCCACTTAAATCTTACCCTACAAATTATGTTAATATTTACATTATCTGAAAATATTGAGAAATATTGGTCTAAAATAAATTTATGATTTCCATTATTCAAATTCCCCACTTACCTTCTCAATTTGAATATTGTGTAGGATATGGTCTCCTTCCATTAATTCAAAATATATTTATTCATTCACACACCCCAATGTACCCTCACATTTACTAAGGAGAAGACATGGTCCTCTCCATGTAAGCACATTTCACATTCCCCAATGTACCCTCACATTTAATTGGGAGAAGACAAAGTCCTCTCCATCTTATCATCAATATATATTTATTCATTTCACATTCCCCAATGTACCCTCACATTTACTAAGGAGGAGACATGGTCCTCCCCATGTAATTACACTTCACATTCCCAAATGTACTTTTCAGATTTACTTGGGAGAAGACATGATCCTTTCCCATTAAATTCTCAATTTTAAATTCATATCACAATTCCAAATGTACTCTAGCTTAGAAGAGAAGTCAACCAAGGATGGGTGAGAGTTAATGACATTAATGAGAGGTGGTTGAGGAAAGAGGGTATAAAAGGGAAGGGGGAAGGAAGAAGAGGGGGAGTTGGAGTTTTGCTTAGGATTGTAGGGGTTGGTTGTGATTGTTTGGCCTTGTTATGATTTTTGGGAGACCTTGGAAACCTGTGGAGGTTTCTTGGGTTTGAGAGGAGGAAAGTATCATTACCTAGTTTTGCACATTCTTCTTGAGGACACACTATATCTGGTTGGACTTGGGCACGGAGGGCTAGGGAACCTGTGGAGGTTTCCTGGGCTAGGAGTTTATTTCCTAGTTGGCTGGGAGGTAAATCCGGTTGGGTCGGCCAGAAGGAGCGTTCAGTTGGAGCTATCAGACAAAGGTATCGTCATCAACCGTCGGAACAGGTATTTTTCCATGGACTACCCTTGTTAAGTTGATATCAATGGAATGCTCACCTTAATTTATGTTGCTTATGATAAAATGATTAAATGTTAAATGTTTAAAGCTATGTGAAAAGGTCAGCAAGCTCCTTTTGTTATTTATAAATTAACAGGAAAATAGATATGTTAGTGTATAACGAAATAAAGGCTCTAATAATAGGATTCGGGTTCTTACACCGTGTTTCTTTTCTTTTGAACCAAAAATTATGAAGTTCAAGTAGCTTTTGTTACACTCTTTGTCTGACTCTATAAACCTTTCTATAAACTTATTCATTTCTTATTTGATGGATTTTATATTCTATTTACCTTCAAAACTAGTTAAGGCCAAATTATTGTTTAACATTTCTTCTTACTCTTTAATATTGTTATGATATTATGATTTTTTTATGATTGACTTTTCCTTTTTGAATTGATTGTTTATTTTTCTTATCTTTCCCATTTTATTTCTTGAATCTAATATTCAATTTATATAAATTACTTTGAAACCCTAATATTTTATTTTATATTTAAATATTATCATCAAAACATCTAAAAATATTATCAATAATTACCTCTAACTCTATTTCAAATTTGATATATATAGATATATATATCAAATTATAAAGAAAAATTACATTTCTCTAAATCAAACTTGTAAAATAAGATTGTAAAAATACAACTCAATCAATATGTCATATGAAAATGGCTTAATGAAAATACCAATGTAAAAATGTCTCAATGAATATCTAATATGAAAATGTCCTAACTGGGTGGCAAACTTGTAGGATAAGATTATAAAGGCATGTCTTAGTGAAAATACCTTCTTGAAAACGATGTCTCTAAATGTGTTATAAAAATACACCAAGGAAAACATGTGTTATCAATAAAATAAAATAATAATTATTTTTATTAATTTGACAAAACAATTTTGATTACATTATTAGCACAATCATTTTGAAGACCTATTCTATAATACATATAATTATTTATTAAAGTATTCATAAATTAAATTAAATAAAAAAAATTAATATATTTTTTAATTAAATTTTATACATAACTAAAATTAAAAAAAAAAAAATTAAAAAAATATTTACTATGTGAGGAAAATTTAGAAATAATTATGTTAATAAGCATATGTATTTTGAAATATAGTTTTCAAAATTTTGACTTAATTATCAATAATTATTAGGTGGATGGTAAAGATTTAATCTCTATAGAATATTCTTAGTAATATACACAAATAAAAGAATTAACATATGGCATATTTGAGAGCATGGAGACCTTGGAAAACGCTCACAGCAGCTAGGGTTTCACCCTAGCTAACCGATCTATGTCCAAATCAGGTGATGATTTGCATACTTATGTGGCATTTGGAACAATGCTAAATCTTGGTGTATTTGTGATGAAGATGGTCCTGATTATTGGCATGCTGGCTAGATCGGTCACTACATCTTCTGCCTCTTATAGCTCCATTTTGAAGTTAGGATCTACCCTTCTGAAAGTTCAAGAAATTCCTTCTCTTGATATGGATCTAGACAAGGAAGCATCCAACATTGAAAATTTTTTCTCAAAGCAAGGATTGGATTTTTGGTTTAATTCTTTTTTGCTGCGACTGACTCATCTTCATAAATGGATATTGGAATCTTGGAAGCTCCATATATCAGATGACTTGAATATTTTCCCCATGGATCGGAGTTATTTTGTTGTTACCTTTGATAATATTTAGGATAAGAATGTTATTTTCAAATATGGTCTGTGGTTTTGGGGTAGCGCTAGTTTATTCATATAGCCATGGTCTCCCACTTTTGATCCATTATTGGCTTCAATCTCCATGACTCTAGTTTGGGTAAGATTCCCAAATATCCCATTGCATTTGTGGAACATTCAAACATTAACATCTATTGGAAACACTATTGGAAAATTTTGTTGTCACTATCAGATACTAAGTATTATTATAAAATAACTTATGCCCACGTTTCTTTGGAGATGGACTTCATTAAGGGTTTTCTTGCTAAAATAATTTTTAAGGCCCCAAACTATGTTTGGGTTCAAAAGTTAAATTATGAAAATGATGCTTGCAAGTGCAGTGCATGTTATGAAACAAGGCATGTCTTTGAAAATTTCCCCAAGAAGCATGGAAATAAATACCAGAGAAAATATCGAAGGTCAAATTGGTGGGAAGGAGAGAAGGGTGACCACTATACGATATATAAAGAGGACAAGCACCAAGAATTGAAAGTTTCAAAAAATAAATCTGAAGAAGGTACTATAAAAGCAAACACAATGGGGATTAATCAGGGGAAGAAAGAATTAGAAAACATACCTGAATTTAGTGTTGACAAATAAGTTGCACCATAATCGAAACCAGGATAAATGCAAGAGGATCCTCTAGTCTAAGGAAAAGAGGAAGAGCAGCTAAAATGTGTGGAAAATGGACTCACACAAGAAGAAAATAAGCAGAAAGTTGGAGAGGTGACCTCTTGGGCAGACCAGGCAGACAAAGAAGATCTCAAGGACCATAATCAGGATGTTCAGTCAAAATCAACAGAAAACACTAGATGGATACAAATCAAGAATACAGGGGAAAATTTCTCACCAAGAAAAACCAGAAGTCACGGCAAAATGAAACCAAAATAATGATTAATTTATGTATTGTTGATACATAGAATTTTTAGGAGTTTTTTGGTGAGTATATACATATAATAGTTTATATAGAATAGTGTTCTGAATGGGAGGGAAAATATGAAGCTTTCTTTGGAAATGTTGGAAGATAGAAGATGTGTTGGACGATAGAAGATGTAGATGAAGAAATTGATCTAACAGGTTCTGGCCTGCAAACTAGATCTCTTATAATATAAAACCGCATAGTCATTCACATACACACACACACACATAAATCAAAGGCTGGGATCTATTTCCAAAGTAAATATGTCTCTTTTCTCTTTTAGTCAAATTCATTAATTAAGAAAAATGTGATATGAAAAAGTTTCATACGAAATAAGTTACGGTTTTTTGGGTATGTGGTATTGATAAGCTATGGTATTGGCTCATGGTGTTTTAACAAAGTTGCAATTAAGAATCTCCATGATAAAGTATAGTGAAACTCCATGGTTATGAATCTGGTTACATGTTTTTTAGAAATGTATATATGTTTAACTTATATATTAATTATTTTTATCATTAATAATAATAATAATAATAATAATAATAATAATAAATAAAAGTTTTCCTATGGGGCGTATAATAGGAGGTCATGGGGTGTATTTTTAAGGAACTTTGTGATGTGAAGGTCACTGGTTTGAAACTTTGTGGCAAAAGATACAACCATGTTAAGGGTTAGTATGGTCGAGGTCGGGTGCGATCCCTGGGTCATTTTGACAGTTTAGATGCCCTTGGGTCGCGGATTCTAAAGACAAATATTACACGTGCAACCATATTAGGATTCACGAGACTTAGCAAAATAATAATAATAATAATAATAATAATAATAATAATAATAATAATAATAATAATAAAGCTATCCCCAAGGGATAGCCCATTTGGTCGAGTTCCCATTGTTAAGTACCTTTCTTCTCAGGAGGTCATGGGGTCAAATCTCCTCGATGCCCTTGGGGTTAAGCCTTACTAGTTTCGCCAACAGGTTGATCTACTTGGATTTTCCCGTGGATGTAGCGGTCACTCATTATTCGTGAACCACCCTTAAAAAAATAAATAATAAAGTTATATTAATTAATTCTTATGATTTTTTAAATTTTAGTAATTTCATATGTACGATGAAGTGTTTTTATGTTTATTATAGATTGATTTGTTTTGGCACTTACCAAACATTTAATTTTTATGGTTGTTATTTAACATTTTTAAAATAGCTCCATAACTGATATTTAATTTTTTTTAATACCTATCAGTGTTTACTAGCCATATTTATATAGTTGTGCTAGTATATGGATTAGCTTAAAAATTAGTTTGACCATTGTCTATAGTTTTTCACACTCTTACTTTTGCAAGCTACTAATATTTTCACCTTTTTTCCAATTTTCATTTACACTATACAAAAAAACCTCCATGTAAAGATATTTTAGTATTTCCTTCTTATTTTTGTAATCTCACTTTGCAAATATAATGGGAAAATACCATGGGTTGCCAAAGCCATGGGCTAATAAACCACCAACCATAAACCAATTAATGACCAATTATTTTATCTTGTCTTCATTTTCTTTATGTGCATTTATTAATATATACTTGGAAAATTTACCTTTTAAATTTTTCACATACACTTCTCAACTATACTTGGAAACCCTTTTATATATATCAATGATTCTGGCCATAAACTTCGAATTTTTCAATTACGTTTTTACTCTTTTCTTTATTAAGCGTAGAGGTATTGGATTTTTTAATTTTTTATACTAATGCCAATAGAAAAATAAATTGATCACGGATCAATGCAACATCATGTATGTATGTATGGTTGAAAATGGAAAATATTCTCTAGCTCTAATACCACTGGAAGCAAATCTGATAATCTATTTCATGAAATCACCATGAATACATCAAAGTAAGCTATATTGAATAACAAATATTTATTATAAGAATATATTTTTCCAATTCATGAATCATTTAGTACATACATGTGTTTAAATACAAGAAATGATTGATATGCCATGTCTTTCATAACGGACATAACTTATTAGTATTATACATTAAGGATTACATAATGATGATTTATAACTATTATTACAATTATTATATATATACTTAGTATAGCCCTAGTTGTAGTAATATAGTTTAGGCATATTATATTTTGCATCCAACGAATATCTATTCTACATGCTTTTAATCATGATGAAATAAATTAAAAATATATGAAAAAATATATCTTTCTTGAAGAAGGACACATATTTTTCATATATTTTTAGTTTATCTCATTATGTGTTTATGAAAAGTGTGTAAAATAGATAATCATTGGATACAAAATTTAATTCCATCTCGATGAGTCCATACATTTGAAATTTGAGTAGACCTATAAGGAGATAAGTCAAAAATACAATTAAAAAAATAATTTGTTCCCTTTTTTTTTTCTCTCCAAAACTATTTACCCTTATGGTTGACTTAATCATCTAAAATAATATTGGTTCTTTTAAAGCCAATGTTTATAACACAAGTTTTGTTTTGAGACTCAATTTTACATCAAAAATTATCTAATGCTTCTTTTGTAAGGAAGTGACTTGGTGTGCAATGTGGAAAAATCCCTCAATAAATATTTGGTGTTAACTAGCCAGACTCACAAAAGATATTACATATATCATGTTCTTTAGGGTAATCCAATTCATTATGGCTTCAATCTTCCCTATATATACATATATTCCTTCTTCTAAAATAATGTGCCCCAAATAATGGGATTTTTTCTTTTATAACAATCATATTTGTTTGTATTTTCATACAACTTATTTTCTCTTAAAACTCACTCAAACCATTCTCAAATTTTCCCTATACTCTTCTTCATTCTTGGAATAATCATGAATGTCATCAAAAAATCATAACACAAATTTATCCAATTATTTGCTAAAAATGTTGTTCATAAGATACATAATGCGGTGCATTAGTGAGACCAAATGACAACACCACAAATTCATAATGACCATACCTTTCTCTAATTTTTTTCTTATGGATGTATTCATCCTTAAGTCTTACTTGATAACAAGTAGATCCCAAATCAATCTTAAAAAATATTTTATTCCTCTCAGTTGGTCAAACAAGTCATCAATTCAAGGGATTAAGTAGTTGTTCTTCACAATGACTTTATTCAACTACTTGAATGAATGCACAACCTATGAGTTTTTACTTCATTTTCCATTGCTTAAATAGATGCTCCCCATGGAGACACACTTCGTTGTGAATGCATCCAGTTTCCAATAGCTCTTGTAATTTAATTTTTAGCTTCAATAGTTTTAATGTACTCATTCTTGAAGGAGTCTTGGACACTGGTGTAGTTCTAGGTACAATATCAATTTTGAAATCAATATGCATTTCTAAATCAAGTCTTGTAACTTCATCAATGTGCCACTAAAATCTTGTAATACATGATAGTCTTCAAGCTTGGCAACTTTATTCTCTATTAAATATAATATAAGGGATACATATAATTGGAAATATTTTCTAAAGAATTTCTTTAGTTGCAATGTTGAATTCTACCTAATAGAAATTGCTTTTGGAATGAACCTTGTTAGAGTTGGTCTGGTCAGTCCTCCGTTAGAGATCAAAACTCTTTATGCATTTCATTTTTAGGAGTCCCACTCCATTCACCCGGCTGAATTCCGCTAGGAGCATGCCATAATCTGACGGAAAAAGTCATGCTAGTCATTTCCCCTCATGTCTGGCTCCTGCTAGCTTAGCTCTTTTTTCAATGATCACCAAAGTCTATGACAGTCAAGGTCTGGTCCTTTAATGGAAAAAATTCATTTTCGATCATTAGGTCTAGGGATTAATCAATTTGGTCTTTAAATATGTCCAGTAAAGCCATGCAGGCCAGAGTGAGGCCCTTACAAAGTAATGATTCAGAGAGTTTCATCGTCATATTGATAAACTTCGACTATTCTTCAAAACTCCGTTTTGAAGAAAAGTCAAACAGTGTCATTGGTGATAAAATCTTCAAAAAAATCGTCAGTTGATTTCTTCAGATGCAGACATGGTTTCCATGGCCAAATGTCCTGTCGTGCAATCCCTGCAAAAAGTGCTGAAAATTTCATCATTTGAGCTAAAATTTCAAAGGGAAAATGAAAATCAGTGTTGCTTTAAGTCAATGAAAAGGTGTCAAAACATAGCATTAGTAAAATAGGTTTTTGGAGAAGCAAAAATTTAAACCATGACTTCCAAGTCTTTATATACAAGTTTCCACCAAAATCAAAGTCATTGTGCAAATCATGGCATAGGGAAACATTGTAAAGTGTTTGAGTGTGCATCGTGCATGTTTGGAGCGAGTTTGGAGGCAGTTTTCAGGGCACGACGCATATACACAAGGGTGTGGCACACACAGAGCTAGCCCTCAATGTATTTTTCCAACGAGCGCGACGCACACCTAGGGTGCACCACACTGGGTTTTGCGCGCGACGCACACAGACAAAGCGCCAAAACAGTGCCAAACTTCCCCAAATTTTTTGTGAAGCCCCTCAAATTGACAAGTAGGCTCTATGATGTGACTTGTTCCTCAAATTTTATAAATGATATGGTGGTTTATGGAAATGTTTGAAATGCAACAAAACTCATAAAGACAAGCACAAGGAAACACCAAAGGCCATTGTTGCTAGGGTTGCATATTTGTGGTATTAAAGCCAAGGTTCCTTTTTCACCCACCATTTTTCCCTCACCTACCATTTTTCCTTATCCTCCCTTTCTCATTTTTCCCATTATCCCTACCCTAAAACACTACCAAACCCTATTCCCTCTCCCCTCCTCTTATTTGTCAACAAAACACCCCAAAACCCTACCTTGTCAAAACCCCAAAAACCTACCCTATCAAATACCCAAACCCCCTACATATCCCTAAACAAAATTCTCCCCATAACCCCTATTCCCATCACATTATTCCCCTCCTAATACTCCCTTTTGTTTCATTGTTCCCCTTGGTGGCAAATATCACAACAACACCTAGTTTCACAATCATCAAAGGGCAGTCCAAGCACAGTACATAAACAGTAGCCATGGCATCTGAGGGTTCATCAGAGTATGAGGTGGAGACTCAAAGTGATACATCCCTGGAAGAACAGGCTCCCAGGAGACCTCACAAGAGTGGAAAACATTCCAGGGATGAGCCAAACACCCTCATTGAATTGCAGGCATGCCCTCTTGCTATGTCATGTTTCCAGCACCTAACATGTTTTGAATTTTGTCAAAGGGTGGCTAATGTTAGAGTTCATCATGAGTTGGCCCATCTTTTTGTGCTTCACCTCCATGGAGGTTAGTCTATCTTGGTCGGGTCACCTTCACATTGACACTCAAAACTATCTTAGTGGCAACAGGCATACCAAATGTTGGAGAACAGTGGCATAAGAAGAAGAAGGTGGATAGGCAACACTATGAGCCTTACATTAAGGCCAGATTCTTGAGTCAGCTCACAAGAGTCTTTCCATTCAGATATTTGAAAGATGAGTATGCTCCACTCATGAAATTGATCATGAAGCACTTCATAGAGAACCTCCAGCCCAAATTTCAAGAAATTTGGGGCAATTTTGGTCACATGGTAATTTTTTGGTCAAAACACAAGTTTTTTCTCCCTGTGCGCCGCACCACTAGCGCGACGCTTAGAATTGGGAGACCCAAAGTGGAAATGGCTTGCATTTTTGGATTCAACATGCAAAATCATGACTACTGGTGCTTGGACAAGAAATTTGGGCATGATTTGAGTCTCCAGGAGGTCAAAAACACCCAAAAAATGACCTCTCTACCCCTATTTTGACACACAGGAAGCAGTCTTGGGAGAATGAAGATTTTTGGGGGAAAATGAGCACCAAATTCAGAAATTCCACTTGGGTTGGAAAGTAGACAGGATAGGATTTCCAACAAGCACACTTGGGTACATTTTGGACTCCTAAAAGTGCCTCAAAATAGGCTTCAAAATGGCGTGGCACATATAGAATTTGGCGCGGCGCATATAGGAAAAAAGACCAATTTCACTTCCGTTTCGTGAAATTTCGATTCGCGACTTTTCACAAGTGGGCCCTCTCATATACACTTCACTTTTTTGGCACCTAAGGTGGAATTTAAAGTATTTTCACTCCAGATTGGCTTCTATCCAAGTGGCAAAGGAAGCCAAACAGCCACCCTAGCCATTTGTCATGTTTGTAACGCTACACCTGTAGCTAATGGTTGGCTTTCCACCTCCATTTTGTAATGATTCGAGTAACTCCCCAACCCTTGGGCGTTCTATCTCTTCATGACACATTCTATATATTGTATGCAAACCATTTGCAAAGGGTTGGTTGGCTTGTAATTTCTGGGAGACTATGGGAGAGAAACTCAGTTCTTCATTGTATATTTTGACAGATTATTAATGAAAGGCAGCGGCGCTGTTTCATGAGATTCATGTGGTTGTCAGTGTAGCAAATGTGTCTCTTATGTTTCATATGTATTTCGTAATGTTTCACAGTTCATTTCATATTCATTTCCAGTGAAATTTTCTAAGTTAGATAAGGTAGAATTCATTTATATTGCTCTGCCTATGGGAAAATTTCATGTTCAGTGTTCTTCTTCTGTTGAAAAGGATTCATGTACTTATGCCCTTTTCACTCTCCTAAGCAATCTCTCCATTCCGCATTATTTTGAACTAAATTGCTAGACTTTCCGCCTGTCTTACCTCACGAAGTAATCTGTGCCTTTGTATTAAATTCTCTACTCATTGTTGTCTGTTGGTCCCATACCATCCCAGAAACTCAGTCATTCATAAAAAATTACTTCTTGTATCCATATTTACTTACTAGCCTAAGATCAATATTTCACTGTTAGTCATCTCAGACCATTCCGTTTACTTATTCACTGAGCGTGACTCGGAGAGAGCCCTCTCCTGTTCTGGTAGGGCTAGCTACCAGAATGAGTGTGGTTTGTGGTTACCCTGAATTTTGCCTTCCTTCAGCCTAAGGCAGATTTAGGTGCTAACATAGTGGCGACTCTGCTGGGGACGAAAATGGTTTGCTTGAAGATTGTTTTGCCCCAGTACATATCTCAAGTTCAGAGCTGATTGTTGATGGTGAATAGCGATTAGACATAAGAAGGCTGAAATCATTCACGTGGCGACTCCATTCACTGAAGAATCCAACAATCAATCCTTCATGGTGACTCCACTGCAGAGAGATTAGTAGCTTTGAGATGTTCAAAATGGAGCGGGTTGCAAGAAGATACACTCCCATGAGCGGAGATCGCATTCCAGGCTTTCCAAATAAGATTCCGAAAGTAGATTGGTCAAGGAATTTGCCTATGTTTAAAGATGATGGTAAGAAGGATGTTGCTATACATCTAGTTCGATTTCACATGCATATTCACAAGTTGAAGGTTGATTTTCCTGAAGATTGCTTAATGAAGATATTCCTGGCCACTCTAGAAGGTGAAGCCCAATCTTGGTATGAAAGTTTGCCGTCTGCTTGTATTTACTGTCTAAAGGATTTTCATGCCCTGTTCATTGAAAGATATCAAGAATCTTATCCATCATTAAATCTAGTTCATGACTGTTGCAAACATGCTTCTAATTTTATTGAAAGCCTTGAAAAATACTATGAGGATGATAATTTCATGGATGAAGAGATCATGGAAGCCCTGTGTGAAAACCCATTTCAGCAGCATGAAGATGATCATGAAAATTTGCAGCAAAATCAAGATTGTAGTACGGTGGAAGATGAAGGAATTTTGCATCTTGACAGTCAACAGGAATTACATTAAATGGATCAATAGTCTGAGGAAAATTTGCACACTCCTCCACTTGAAAATATTGAAGAAAATCATTGTTCGTGCAAGAGAAAACGAAAAGCCATATCTCCTTTGTCTGAAGATGAAATAGATCAACTCTTGAACAATCATGTTCCAGCTCAAGTTAACATAGATCTCCAGTGTGCACCCAGTCAAGAAGGTGATGGTGGAAATTTTTCCTCTTCTGAAAGGGATGACAGTCCTGTGGGTAGCTTTATAGATCAGTAGGCTGAAGATTTCCATATGGCTGGAAATGATGAAAGAGGAAGTTTTGTTTCAGATTTGGTGGAAATAAAAGATGATATGCAAGAAAACGATGTTCCAATCTCAGATAATGGGGATGATAAATCAGATCGAGAGACAGATTGTGATGAGGAAAGAGAGAGTTGCATGGTTGAGGCTGCCTCAAATGGAGAAAACAGAGTTACAAACCTAACTATCCTTATCTCACCAGAACTAGATCTTCATGAGGAGGTAGCTCATTCCCTCTATGAACAGCAAGATGAGATCTTTGTTCAAGTAAGTGAAAAAGTTTCCTTGGATGAATCGTTGGTAGATGATAGAAATGTCATGCTTGGGTTTCAAGAATCATTCGAAGTTTCTTTTCTCATGATTGATGAATGCAAAGACAATCTGGCTGTCATATCATATGAAGATGACCTACAATACATTCAAGCTACCGAAGAGAAGAACATTCAGGATTGTCTTTCAGATTCTTCCTCATATGTCTCATGTTTTGAAGTGTTCTTTGAAGAGGAGATATGCTCATCTACTTGTTTAGAATTTTTTGAGGACCAGGGACATACTCTTATTGAAGTACAGTGTGAAGAAATATCAGTATCAAAGGAGAAAGACACCTTGCTCTTTCAGTAGGAGGTCAATCTTCATGTTTTTCAAGATCCAATGGAAAATCTGTTGTAGACAGCAGTGAAGGTGATTATTGCAGTATTCAGTGATGAAGGGGATCAAGGTCAATTATGTTTTTGGAGGCCCAGTTACCAGTATCTGTTGTTGACCAGAAGATTTGATCCGGAGAATCAATCAAGGAGGCATCTACTTGATTGGTTACATTGGAAGACACATTACACATGATTGTACATATTGCATTAGTACACAGGTGGCTGTCATCATGATTTGAAACCCTCGAATCTTGATGGACTACTACCATTGAATACGTTTTGTCAGTTCTTGTTTTAGTTAAGTCAGTCATGAGTCATTTCCTTTTGCATTGAGTCGGTTTTTTAGTCATTTCAGTTTGCATTGAGTCAGTTTGAGTCAAGTTTCAGTCAATAAATCGAGTCATGTTGGTTGTCAAAATAATGGACTCCATAGCCGAATGGATGAAGGCACTGTCTGCTCACCCAAAGATCTATTGTTCTTGGCACCTCCAAGGAGCTACCATCCCCCATTGGAGCCAATGTTAGAGTCGGTCCGATTAGTCCTCCGTCAGAGATCAAAACTCTTTATGCATTTCATTTTTAGGAGTCCCGCTCCATTCACCTAGCTGCATTTCGCTATGAGCATGCCATAATCTGATGGAAAAAGTCATGCTAGTCATTTCCCCTCATGTCTGGCTCCTGCTGGCTTAGCTCTTTTTTCAATGATCACCAAAGTCGATGACAGTCAAGGTCTGGTCCTTTAATGGACAAAATTCATTTTCGATCATTAGGTCTAGGGATTAATCAATTTGGTCTTTAAATATGTCCAGTAAAGCCATGCAGGCCAGAGTGAGGCCCTTACAAAGTAATGATTCAGAGAGTTTCATCGTCATATTGATAAACTTCGACTGTTCTTCAAAACTCCGTTTTGAAGAAAAGTCAAACAGTGTCATTGGTGATAAAATCTTCAAAAAAATCGTCAGTTGATTTCTTCAGATGCAGACATTGTTTCCATGGCCAAATGTCCTGTCATGCAATCCCTGCAAAAAGTGCTGAAAATTTCATCATTTGAGCTAAAATTTCAAAGGGAAAATGAAAATCAGTGTTGCTTTAAGTCAATGAAAAGGTGTCAAAACATAACATTAGTAAAATGGGTTTTTGGAGAAGCAAAAATTTAAACCATGACTTCCAAGTCTTTATATACAAGTTTCCACCAAAATCAAAGTCATTGTGCAAATCATGGCATAAGGAAACATTGTAAAGTGTTTGAGTGTGCATCGTGCGTGTTTGGAGCGAGGTTGGAGGCAGTTTTCAGGGCGCGGCGCATATACACGGGTGGGTGGGTAAATAGTGGTCGAGCCTTAAAGCGCATCCTTTTGCAAGACCTACTAGCCGATCTGATACCACCTCACTGTCGTTCGGTAACAATCTATCCTGCTTCCGGCTTTCAGCTTCCAGCCCAACAACCGGCTAGCGAGGGCCTAATGGCAGCACGAGGTCAGGTTCACAGCTTATAAGCCCAACCTAGCGAGGATCCAGTCTAATAGCAGCACGAGAGGTCCGATAACTATTTACTCTCCCTCACCATATGAATAGTGAGTCCCTACCGGGCCTTTGGTCAAGCCTGCGTTAGCATCCTTGTCAATGAGGTAAATTGGATCATCGTATTGGCCTCGGCCGGAAGAAAAGGTCATTGTGGTACCAAGAAGACTTAATAAGGTCAGGGGCAATATATATTATAAAGGGTTCGCCTATCCAACAAAGTCTTCCTGGCGGAAGCAAGGTTGGGCCTCCCTCCATAACAAAGTAGGGTAAGGTTCGGTCGGATAGGTGGTGAAATCGAAAGGTGGGTGCCCGGATAGAGTAGGTAAACTTCAAGTTGAGGCAAGTAAGGGACGGAGTCACTCACTATTCATATGGTGAGGGATCTAAAGGTCTTCCCTCCTAGCGATGCTGTCTTCATTCATAAAAAGTATCTATCTGGGGGGGTTAGCCCATCCCTAAAAGAGAAGTCTGCTACTATAGCAGTACGGACTAAGCGATGAATTCAGCTCGTGGTATAGAAGGCAGGTCTAGGTCTTCCTTCCTTCAGGTGGGTGGTTGTGTGGAAACAAGGGAAGGGTAAAGGGGTAATATAAAAAGGAAGTGCGAGGAGCGGAGCCAAGAAGACAAAACATAAGATTCCGGTGCAGAGCAAAGAACCAAAAGATTCGGTGGAGTGCTCAATAATAAGAAACTATAAGGTGCGCACGCAGCAAACAAAAGAAAATCCGGAAAGGTTCAGGTCTAAAGAAGATCCAAATCTAGCTATATGAAAGTTTGTAAAGAAATAACATCTATAAAGAGGGTCCGGCCCGAATCTAAAGTGGTGAGGTGCGGAGCAAGAAGAACCCCATTTTGAAACAGGCATCCAGGCGCGTAGCGGTTGATGAAAAAAAAGCTCCTATCCTCTATTGGAAGCCCCGTTCAACGTTGTAAGTTTGGGGCATAAGGTTAAGTAAGTAGTAAGGTTGGTAAGCGGGTGGTTTTTGAAACTTAAGTGAAAGGCAAGGTAGAGTAAAGGTAACTAGCTACATATGTGAGTTCGGGAACCCAAATGGATCATACCTTACGAACCCGTCCCAACACAATTGTTATTTCTCAAATGCCCGGTTGGGAGCGCTTTTTTGGTCGAGCGGTTCGTACCTAACCCCAGATGGGAGAATACGGGCTTGGAACTCGGAGAAACTAAACTTTGATTTAGACAAAACGCGGTTGGCGAAGGCTTTTGGGATTGACCGAATCAAGTCTAGTCCCCCCACCTGGTGCCTTAATATGGAGCCCAGAAGAATCAATTAGTGAACAGGTGCGAAAGCGGGCTTTTATGTACGTAATTTCTGGAATCACACTTGCTGAAAGGACAGATTCGTTGGTACCACTATTACCTATTGGTTCCGGCCGAGCGTCAGGATATGATTCATTAATTAGAACAACCCACTGGCTAGGAAGAGCCCTACCTTCCCTTTCATTTTAGTGCCTGCTAACCTGATAGTTACCCACCTTTTGACCTAGACCTTTTAGCCCAAGAACACAAACTTCATGAAGCGCTTAGTGGGTACCGCTATTTACTCTTCTCTTATCAGGAGGACCGGATCCACCAACCTTACAACTAACCACCTGAACAACCTCACAACTTACCTCACTTTTGTGTTGCCCCAAACTTACTGCGTTGAACGGGGCGGACGGGGCTTACAATAGAGTAGCTTTTGGACGAGTCGGCATACAGCTAGCTTTCACGGGCTTCAATCACAGAGGAATCCACTCGGATCGGTAGCTGCTCTCTTACTCTGCCTATTTGATTTCACTTATGTGCATCATCTATATAACCCGTTCATCTTAACAACCCTTTAGACACCGGTTGACTTAACTGAACTTAGAGCTTTGCACGGGCTTGCTTGGGTGGGTGGACACTTACAGACAGCATTGCTATTTCATTGATCAGCCTACTTGATGAAAGGAAGTGGAGTGGGTTAACAGGAAAGGAACAACCATGGGTTGGATCGTTGGAACTGCCTTATTAATGAACTACTGCCTTAATACTGAGATTGGAAGGGCTTGGGTAGGCACTTACTTTTAGCTTTGCTATCACCTGTCAGCCTACTTGCATTATTTTATGTCCAACAACAACCAACCAACAACCTGGCTCTCTTTAGAAACCTTGCATATACTGCCTCAATTACCCTACTGACTAATTCCCTTTCCCAACCACTTGCTTCATGAATCCTTAGGGAGGGGGTACCGCTATTGATCTTATTGGGGGGACGAGCTTAACCCGGCCAAGATACGATTCATTAAGTAATACAGACAACATTTCTAGGAAAGGAGATATCTACTTGCCTTTCATTTTAGTGTCTGCTATACGGGGCGGGGAAAGAAGGGTTATACCGGGTTCATATTAAGGAGGAGGCTTTATACCGAGCCTTTATACCAGGATATTCAGGAATGGGCTAGGAAGAGTCTTTCTCACACGTAGATACGTTGATTCCACATTTGAGCATCATACGCCATACACATGGAGCAACTCACATAGCAGCACATAGAGCACCTGACATACCAGACATAACAGCCATACTCAATAAGCACCAGACGTAGCCAGTCATAGCCATACAGTCATACCCGATATATAAGGACCCCATACCCCGGGACGGGGCTTACATCTATGAAACACACGTTCCTACCTCGACTGGATGGAATGAATAATATTATATATGATGATTCACAATTGAAGGGGCATAGTGCAATCAATAGTGCAACATGATGAACATAGTAGTGCAAAAGACGGTCTAGAGAACAGGCGCGCTAGGATAAAAACGACACAGGCTAGTCCAAGAAACAATGGCTGGTCAAATCACCGGGCTTGCTTGCTGAATGGCTAGAACCACCCGTAACGTTAGGCTATACAGGTTACACCCGATGATGATTATGCTCAGATCAACAAGAGAAGCACCCATTGATTTAGAGATTGAGAGATTTGATTGATGGCCAACAGAGAGATACCGGAATGGTTGGTAGGACAACAGCCCACAGATACCGGAATGGGCGGGACTACGGACGGATCGAAATAGAAAAGGTATGGCACACGGTACGGCACTAGATATGAACGAAATACACACGGTGGGTCTACGATGGCAATTGATTGATTGATTGGATTTATTAGATTGATGGCCAGAGATACCGGTGGAAAATAACCGAAACAAAGAACCGGAGGAAGGCAGCTCTACCGATACGAACTACTCTAACCTCGATACCGATACTAACGATACTAACTCTACCTCGAATTGACATACAGGACATAGGAGTTCAATAGTTCAATTCAAGACAGACTTATGTTCAATGAAAGACAGACGTTCAGTTCAGTCTACGTGAAGCATATATACGTTCAATCCATGGGAAAGGGTAGCTCGGATGGTTCGATCAACCCAAACTAAATGGTTCATGGCATGGGGAGCAAGGGAAGAAGCTACAGGTCCTCGTGGAATCGATCATGCACCCGTGTCTCATAAGTTCTGGATGTAATTCATGAATCCATAGGGCAGTTCCGATCCTCCGACGATCCCACACAAAACTTAGCGGTCTAAAGCAAGTAGGCAGTCAATAGTAGCTGTACCTCCTAAGATTATTCATTAAGCAAGCATCTCCTTGTAGTAATAAGGCCCGGCAAACAATGCTCTGAAGCAGTCCTTCCATTCAATCCCATCCTGCCCGGAATAAGTCTATAGCTGTACCTCCCAAAAAGAAATGAATCAAGTGTGATAGGGCTAAAAGGTCTAGGTCTGAAGGTAGGTAGGTTGTATGCTAACGCTTAAGTAAAGGTTGTATCATGCTATGCCATTTATATCCCGCCCATATTGATAAGAGAAGGGTTTTTCTCTCTCATAGCAGTACCTCCTAATTGATTCATTAAGTAAGTGGTCTAGTTCGAACATGTCTAGGTTTTAAGGTGGTGGTTAACTATGATGATTAACATAATCAATCGGAGGAATTTCATTACGCGGAGGAATGTGATGAAGATCGTCCGTACGAAGATGGATATCCTTATAGTAATAAGTGTAAGAATCAAGATGGATGAAGTGGATAATGAAAGGCATCCTGAAAATAAGATTCTATATCTATGTCGCCGTTACCAGTTAGGTGAGAGAATAACGGTGCTACGCTACATGAGTAATGAAAGATGTATGTATCATTATATGCAACGTATCAAGACGAATAATTTGATGAGTATTTCTATATCCAGGTGATCGAGGCACATTAGGAGGCATGCTGTTTACTATACGAACATGGTGGTAGGGGCGGCAAGGCGAAGTGCCTATACGACGAACCAACCCAATGCTGGTGGATAACCGTGTTTGTCAGGTAAACCACCAACTCGATTCACTGAAAGGCTAGCAAGATACGACACGTGGAACTACATCATATAGAAAGCCTCTCTTTCGAAACGATGATCCATCAACAATGCTATTTTATATATGTAATTATGATTGCCTCACTATCGTGCCTTTATCCGGAGGGAACTTTGGGGCCTTAACTTGCCCTCCCTACGATAGAAGCAGTAGCAGAAGGTTCGAGTGCTTGGCTCGGTCAGTTCATTGAATCAGTCAAGAGGTTAGGAAGCTAGCCCTTAATGTATTTTTCCAACGAGCGCGACGCACACCTAGGGTGCACCGCACTAGGTTTTGCGCGCGATGCACACAGACAAAGCGCCAAAACAATGCCAAACTTCCCCAAATTTTTTGTGAAACCCCTCAAATTGACAAGTAGGCTCTATGATGTGACTTGTTCCTCAAATTTTATAAATGATATGGTGTTTTATGGAAATGTTTGAAATGCAACAAAACTCATAAAGTCAAGCACAAGGAAACACCAAAGGCCATTGTTGCTAGGGTTGCATATTTGTGGTATTAAAGCCAAGGTTCCTTTTTCACCCACCATTTTTCCCTCACCTACCATTTTTCCTTATCCTCCCTTTCTCATTTTTCCCATTATCCCTACCCTAAAACACTACCAAACCCTATTCCCTCTCCCCTCCTCTTATTTGTCAACAAAACACCCCAAAACCCTACCTTGTCAAAACCCCAAAAACCTACCCTATCAAATACCCAAACCCCCTACATATCCCTAAACAAACTTCTCCCCATAACCCCTATTCCCATCACATTATTCCCCTCCTAATACTCCCTTTTGTTTCATTGTTCCCCTTGGTGGCAAATATCACAACAACACCTAGTTTCACCATCATCAAAGGGCAGTCCAAGCACAATAGATAAACAGTAGCCATGGCATCTGAGGGTTCATCAGAGTATGAGGTGGAGACTCAAAGTGATACATCCCTGGAAGAACAGGCTCCCAGGAGACATCACAAGAGTGGAAAACATTCCAGGGATGAGCCAAACACCCTCATTGAATTGTAGGCATGCCCTCTTGCTATGTCATGTTTCCAGCACCTAACATGTTTTGACTTTTGTCAAAGGGTGGCTAATGTTAGAGTTCATCATGAGTTGGCCCATATTTTTGTGCTTCACCTCCATGGAGGTTAGTCTATCTTGGCCGGGGTCACCTTCACATTGACACTCGAAACTATCTTAGTGGCAACAGGCATACCAAATGTTGGAGAACAGTGGCATAAGAAGAAGAAGGTGGATAGGCAACACTATGAGCCTTACATTAAGGCCAGATTCTTGAGTCAGCTCACAAGAGTCTTTCCATTCAGATATTTGAAAGATGAGTATGCTCCACTCATGAAATTGATCATGAAGCACTTCATAGAGAACCTCCAGCCCAAATTTCAAGAAATTCGGGGCAATTTTGGTCACATGGTAATTTTTTGGTCAAAACACAAGTTTTTTCTCCCTGTGCGCCGCACCACTGGCGCGACACTTAGAATTGGGAGCCCCAAAGTGGAAATGGCTTGCATTTTTGGATTCAACATGCAAAATCACGACTACTGGTGCTTGGACAAGAAATTTGGGCATGATTGAGTCTCCAGGAGGTCAAAAACACCCAAAAAATGACCTCTCTACCCCTATTTTGACACACAGGAAGTAGTCTTGGGAGAATGAAGATTTGGAGGAGCAAATGAGCACCAAATTCAGAAATTCCACTTGGGTTGGAAAGTATACATGACAGGCTTCCCAACAAGCACACTTGGGCACATTTTGGACTCCTACAAGTTCCTGAAAGCAGGCTCCAAAGTGGCGCAGTGCATATAGGAAAAAAGGCCAATTTCACCTCCGTTTCGCGAAATTTCTATTCGCGACTTTTCACAAGTCGGCCCTCTCATATACACTTCACTTTTTCGGTGCCTAAGGCAGAATTTAAAGTATTTTCACTCCAGATTGGCTTCTATCCAAGTGGCAAAGGAAGGAAAACAGTCACCCAAGCCATTTGTCATGTTTGTAATGCTGCACATGTAGCTAATGGTTGGCTTTCCACCTCCATTTTGTAATGATTCGAGTAACTCCCCAAACCTTGGGCATTCTATCTCTTCATGGCACATTCTATATATATTGTATGCAAACCATTTGCAAAGGGTTGGTTGGCTTGTAATTTCTGGGAGACTATGGGAGAGAAACTCAGTTCTTCATTGTATATTTTGACAGATTATTAATGAAAGGCAGCGGCTCTGTTTCATGAGATTCATGTGGTTGTGAGTGTAGAAAATGTGTCTCTTATGTTTCATATGTATTTTGTAATGTTTCACAGTTCATTTCATATTCATTTCTAGTGAAATTTTCTAAGTTAGATAAGGTAGAATTCATTTATATTGCTCTGCCTATGGGAAAATTTCATGTTCAGTGTTCTTCTTCTGTTGAAAAGGATTAATGTACTTATGCCCTTTTCACTCTCCTAAGAAATCTCTCCATTCTGTGTTATTTCGAACTAAATTGCTAGACTTTCCGCCTGTCTTGCCTCACGAAGTAATCTGTGCCTTTGTATTAAATTCTCTACTCATTGCTGTCTGTTGGTCCCATACCATCCCAGAAACTCAGTCATTCATAAAAAATTGCTTCTTGTATCCATATTTACTTACTAGCCTAAGATCAATATTTCACTATTAGCCATCTTAGACCATTCCGTTTACTTATTCTCTAAGCGTGACTCAGAGATAGCCCTCTCCTGTTTTGGTAGGGCTAGCTACCAGACTGAGCGTGGTTTGTGGTTACCCTGAATTTTGCCTTCCTTCAGCCTAAGGCAAATTTAGGTGCTAACAAGCCTTACTATTATTGGGTTCCCATATTCATAAATATAATCAAAATCCTTGTTATAATGATTAATTTGAACTCGATGTGCTTCTAATCAACCCATACCAATGAGGACATCATAAGACCCAAGTCAAAAAACATTCAAATTTTCAAATGTGCAAATTCAATTAAATTCAATTAGATATATTTCCACCACTTTACCAACATTCCTATCAATTCAAATGGCTAATTGAACTAACCAAGACTTACTATCCTTGTGAGTTTTAAGAGCACACATTTCAACAATTTTAGAAGTAACATAACTATGATTAGATCATAAATCAATTAAAATGGAAATGGATTACTTATAAATATCACCTTCAAATGAAACCATTATTGATTAGTGATATGCTTGGTTTTCTTACAATGAAACGTAGATCCTAAGAATACTCTTTACCAGGTCATCAACAATTGTAGCCTCTTGAATGTTTTGAACATTCCTAGTATTTTCTTTTTGATGTGGACAATTTTTGAGAAAATGGTCTTCCCCACATCCCCAATATTGTAAAGTTCCATTGGCTTCTTCTGACTAAATAAACTAATTTATCCTTCTTGTAACCTATCTAATTCCAATTATTATTATTTTGGGGAGGATTGAACTCTTTTGTTTGTTTTTCAAATTTCCCCTTCTTATTTCCCTTCCACTTTGTGGAGTCCTAGTTTTTTTTCTAATTCTAATAATGAGAATACTTATTATTTTCAATGAAATCATTCAATTTGTTAGGCTCATTTAACTCAATTATATTTATATAATACTAACATAATCGAATTAGGAAACACTATATATTTACCTTCTAAACTTTGTTATACGTACCATACCTCAATAACTCTAGTAACTTATTTGCATATTAATCCATTGTCATTCTCCCTAATTTTATCGCATGGAACTATTTGATTTTACCATCATAGTATCTATCCAAACATAATTTTCCTAAAAATGCTTCTTAAACTACCTCCAAACAATATTTCATTCATTGATTCTCTTAACTTGCCTGGGATGCTCCCACCGAATTGAAGTTCTACCATTTAGATTGAATATGGTCATTTTGGCCTTAATACTTCTAGAGTAATCATAAACTTCAAAATTTATCCCCATCCTAAGAAGGAAAGCCCTGAATTCTTGTTTTTGTTAAATTGTAGAAATAATATGCTTCATTTGTCTTGTGCCTTAGTTAAATGGATAAATTCAAATTTCCACTTCAACAAGATGAGGTGTCAGATAGTTAGCAAGAGTGACATGGCAAAGTCACTCTATTAAGTTAGTCAATCTAAGTTTGTGGGAAAAAAGTAGAGTTGTGCATGATTTGATTGCTAAGATCTAGCTATTTAGTGGAGTTATATTTAGAGAAAGTCAGTTATCTAAGCTCTAGGCTAGAATAGAGTCAGTATGAGTTCAGTTGAGTAGTTGTAACTATTGCTACCTCATTGATCTCTTGGTTAACTAGTCAATTTATTAAAAATAGCCCTATGCATGCATGCAATTCGAATTTCCTAGTGAAGCGGAGGAAAAAGGCATAATTATAATCATTATTGTATGTGTTTTTGATTGTACAAAGTTTGTTTAAGTAGGTGAGTCATGAGGAGATCAGTATGTTAAGAAATTTACCACAAAGAGATAAATTATTACTGAGATTGACCAAGATTTACAGAGAGAAATAATAAAATAACCAGCAAAAATACATATAATATTTATCAAGGAAAACCCCAAATCCGAGGAAAAACCCAACCCAATGAGATCTTATTATCCTTGGCCAAAATCCTAGCCAAGATGGCCAAATGATCCTTCACCACTCACCTCCAGGCCTATATTACAATGAAGTATTCCTAGCCTTTTATAGGCTCCATTACATGCAATACCATGGACCTTTGTAGCGGCTACAAACACCCTCCAAAATTTTTCCTTAGCCCGTTTTGGAGCCTCCGTACCAACCTTTCACAACACTTTGTCTTGCTTTGTCAAGTACTCAAGCCTTAGTGTTTTCCTCACACAAAGGCAGCCTATCGATCACAGTTGATCCATCCCCTCACAGGCTATTCACCTAGACTTGGTCCAGCTGCAGACTGAGCAACTTCCCCTTAAAAAATGTGCATTTATGGAGGACAACTAGCCTTCCCTCCAAAAATTGCGCAATCCTCTCCGACAGCCTATTGGGCCGTAAGATTACGCAAACCTGCTAGCCAACACTCCCAGCAGGATTTGTGCAAGTTTCCCTAGCAGGGTTGTTCGACCTAGGATTTGCACAAATCTGGGCAGTAGTCAACTTCTTTGCCTAGAAATTGAGCAATCCTTCTAGGTAGTCAGCCCAACTCCCAGCCATGAATGTGCATTTTACCCAAGTAGTTGAGCAACTGCATGCATGAGCATTTTGGTTGATCAGTTCTACCTAGAACCAAGGAAGCTTGACTTGCATGCATCATGATTGGTTCTTCCTGGAATAGCAAGAGGCAACATGCAAGGGCATCCCATGATTCAAGGAGCTATTTTTAGCAGCTGAGGGTTACATGCAAAGTTGTTTTAGAAGTTTCCCTCCAAGTGTCACTTTTCCCTAGATTTGTGGCATGCACGTCATGAGACCAAAATTATTTATTCAATGCATCAGAGCTCATTCATTCACATCGATCCTAGAGCTCTGACATCCCAAAGCATATACAAGACTCTTTGACACATCCGTCTTAGCTATTCAAGGCTAAGTGGCCTCAACTTGTCTTTTTCATCATTTCTGTCACTTTTTGTGTATTCGCTTGTGTGATGATGTTTGCTTGATTTCTTTGAAAACTTGCTATCATTTACATGTATACTAGCTATTCCTAGCTCTGTTTCAGTTTTCGTTGCTATCTCACTATTGTCGCATGCATGAAATTGTTTTGCACAGACGTTTGGCGAACTAGGGAACTGCCTCACCCACATGCTTGTTTAACTATTTGCTGAATTTCTCATTCATGTTTTACATGCACTATCAATCACTTCTACTATCACTTAGTGTTGCCATGCATACACTATCTAATTTGATTTCAATTGCCCACCAGTGAGTCGGCCCAACCTTGGCCCAAACTTTGCCTTCACCAATGCTGCATTGCGTAATCTGGGGAAGGAAGGCTCACATTCCTCTCCAGAAATGCACATCCCTTCCCAGCATTGGCATCCGAGACTATTTTGCACATTTTTGGAGGACAGTGGTTTCTTGGCCCAAGAAATTGTGCAAATCTGTCCCTAGGCCTGCAGTCCTTCCCAGTTGGAATTGTGCGTTACGCAATCCCAGCAGCCAATTGCCTGACTGAATTGCTCATTTCGTAAATCCAGTAGCTAGTCCTGCCTCCTAGACAACCCAAAATTCCTTTTGCGCAGTTCTTGAAGCTAGTCACCCAACCTCCCAGTAAAATTTGTGCAATTTTGCTCATCAATTTCCCAGGTATGTGTTGTATCCTTCCCCAGATTTTCTTTGTTTCCACTGACATATTTCTTGCCATCCATGTTCCTTGTCTCCATATATTTCAGGTGTTCATCTGTCTCAATGGCTTCTAAGAGAAAAGGATCATAGGACACTGATGGAGTTGCAGCTGGAGCAACAATTGAGCATGTGTCCTCTAGTTTGCCAATCTATGAAGATATGAAGTTGTATCCAGACAAGGACATCAAACTAAAGTGGAAAGAGGTTAATGAAACAAACACAGGAACTTTTGGGGAAGAGCTTAAATACCATCAGGTGTACATGAACATTCAAAAGTCTAGCTTGCACCATATTGCATGCATATACCCGGCGTTCACATGCACGGACATGATTCATTGGATCGTCTCTCACACTAATCCTGAGACGATGACCTTGAGCAGTGTTAGTGGGACGAAGCTTGCAACCTTCCGGGGATGAGATTATGATGAGATATATCAGATGTTAGAGCTCGTGAATATCATGAGTCATCCTTTCATCTTGCCCAATAGTAGACCTAACTCTAGAAGCATTATGAAGGATTGGGTAAAGAAACCAGCTCGTTTCAAGATGACACCCAATCAGATCTACAAGATGAAGATATTGAGGAAGACATACCAATACTTGGTCATATTCACATTTCGACCTAGTGGCCAAGGAAGCACTGAAACCTTTCCTCAAAGTTGGGTGATCGCATTGGACCAACTAGCTAGAGAAGGAAGACCATGCAATTGGTCTGGCATACTAGCACATTAGCTAAAGGAACAAGTCACGAAAGCTTGACAGTCACCTGAGGGCATGCATGCAGAAATTTACATGTCTGCCTACATCCTTGATGAAGTATGTGCCTGAAAAGAGTTCTCAGGCTTGGAGTGGCCATGGTCACTGACAGAGACTGCTGTGAACACATATTTCAAGTTACTGTCTGAATGCAGCTTAAGGGGAGCAATCATATGACTGCCCGACCACTTTGTCACCCTAGTATATAGGATGATATTTGAACACGATCCACCCTGCAAGTCAAAGGAAGCGATGGAGGCATTGTTAGGCATTGCAGATTGGTATGCCTCATCGTCCGACACTTTCATCTGAATGTTCAGTGTAGAGAAGCCTCCACATGTTCTACCAAAGTTTTCCTTGGATGTACTTGTCATGTAGGAAGTAGTGTATTACATCTCGATAGGATTAACAACTAGAATGTAGCAGAAGAAGAAGGCACCTTAGCCCGCTCTTCCATTTCAGATTGGGTTATATGAGATCCAGAGTATCAAGCAAGTGGATTTCGAAGCAGAACAGATGAAGAAGTACCCGTTCGAGCTCTGAAGCTTCAACCTGTATGACCCACATTACATTGTGAAGGATCACTACATGGGAGTTCCGTTCAACTGGATCCATGGGGCATTTCATTAGGCCGAGGAAGACTCATGGAGGTATTTCTACAATTCCTCTTTACCCAATGAATAGGTCGGCTTTGCCATAGAGTGGTTAGCAAAGTACCATGAAGCAGCATCATGAAGAGAACTAGTAGTAGCAGCAGTAGCAAAAATAACAGAGGCAGCAAAGCCAAGCATACTTGTGCATGACAAAGGGAAGAGGAAGATTGTTGACCACATGGAGGAGGAGAAAAGCTGCAAGTTTCGAACAAATCCACTCATAGAACAAGTAGCTATGGCTATTCAGACAAAGAGGCAACAACGTGACAAGCAAATCACATGAAGGTGGAGGGATAAGAAGAGAATGGAAGAAGCAGAGGAGGAGTTGCATGAGTTGAGGGGCAACTTCGGAAAGAACAAGAGTTGCACCAACAGGAGAAGGGAGTGAAACAATAGCAGATACAACAAGGGTCGTATCATGTATAGACAGATAAAGCAGCACCCGTACAAGTAGTTGATTCATCTGAACAAATGGGATTAGGCGAACAGGGTGAATCATCGCAGGGGAAATAATTTTCTCATGAGATAGAACAAGCGCTTGAATAGTTGGATGCAGACATGGAGTATTAGGACTTGGAATAGGACACCAATCTCATGTCTCACCATAAAGAGGTCGACTCACTCACTTCAATGCATCTAGGTGATGAGCAAGTCTCAAATGAGCAAGGAGGGACTGAGATCCTTGGTGGCTAGCCAGAAGCAGAGATGTGCAACATCTCCTTTGACGAATCCCATCACAGAGTTGTGTAGTCCGACGGAGTACTGACTCTAGAGGACTAAACATCCCCTATGCAAGTTGAAGAATAAGTGATCGTGACTAATGTGCACAAGCACCCAACTTCTTTAGCCAATGCAACTAGAGTGTATGCCAAAGCAACTAGCTCAAGTGTTCATTTCCTCATAGTTGAGAATGAGTGAATGGCAAAGGAACTAAAGGTGGCCAAACAAGGACACGACTTGGTGACAATGTCTGCCCGAGCTGAACTGAAGAAGTCAATACTAGATGAAGTATTGTCCCTTGACATAGTTATGCGAGCATTTTACTCCAATTTTCGTATTGTGCACCAAGCAGTCATCCATATCCATGGATGGTAACAATGATGTGTGAGAAGAGCGTGCATCTTGAAGAACATACATACTGCTGTTGGTAGCATCCAAGCATGGATGATTAAGTACAAGGGAGTCCCACTTCACTTGCCAAAGATGATGAGGGCCAATGTGGTCGAGATACAAGCACGTATCCAAAGTGAGATCCAGAACTATTAGGACCTACCACAACTCATCACTAGCATACATGCTTCCCATGCATGAGTATTCAAGAGAATGGATGTTGTGGTGCATAGACATGTGATCCCATCACTTGGAACTCTCACCCAAGCGAAGACAAAGAAGCAGGTCCGACAGGAGCTTGACTCATACTTCGACAATTTGATGTGCACCGCCACCATCCTAGACTTGCCTATCAATGCAGACATCATGTGCAAGTATGTTGCTGGTATGACCATATTGAAGATAATGATGCACATGCTTTCAAATGAGTGGGAAAGAGGAGCTTGAGTAGTGTACTCAAATGCTATGGAGGGAAGGTTGAGGTTTCAGATAGATGTCACAGCAGAACACACGGGCACTATCAAGGACTACCAATCTTGGCATCAATATGTTACTGTTGATGAGCATGAGGATGTCAAGAAGTTGGACTTCTATAGTTACCTAACTCAGAATGATGTCTAGTTTGGCTTGTTCAAGCTATTGTTCACATGGGTACATGTGCATTGTAATGTTGAGTCATGCCAAGTGTAAGTCAAGTTTCAATAGTGGATGTAACAGTCATAAAGTAGGTGAAGAGTCATGAGGGTAGTTGAATGGTCACAAAGGGGAATGTCAAGGGTCACCCCACCCTTTGTTATAAATAGTCCCTCATAACTCATTGTATAGGCTTTTGGTTAGCCAAGCTTCTATTAAGACTACCTTGAAGATGTTAGGTTGTGTTATATTCTTTCCACGACTAGCCCATGTAGTTAACCAGGGGGTTAGAAGGGGGGCAGAGCCCCCCCTTCATTGTGCCGATTGCATAGTGGGGGGAGTCATAGGGGGTTTGAGGGGTGCAAGTAACCCAATTCTATGGGGTCCGGTTTTGGACCCTATGTTAGGTTGGCAGACCTACCTATGGTTTTTTACGTGATTTTTCGCACATGGTTTTGGACGTGATGGTTTTCAATCCATGGTATTGGATGCTTTGACATGTATAAATATGTATTGTAACTTTGAAAGGAACATAATGAAAAATCAAGCTGGTAGTCCTAGTTTTGGGATCCAGGGGAAATCTCTGTGTATATGTGTTTTATGTGTTATGCTCTCACATTGTTTATTTTCTATGTTTTAGAATTAGTATGCAAGTAATTTCTGTATGGGGTTAAAACCTACATTTGGTATCAGAGATGTTTTGGCTTTAAGGGGACGCCTTTGTTGCTGAGGGATTTCGCTCGAGCCTGTGGTAGACCCTGTTCAGTGGGAGATCTGCGAGATCGATTCTAGTGGTAAAAGAAGACGACAAGTAGTGGAAAGATAGAGATCAAGAAATTTAAAGGCCAGAGTTTTGAGTTGTGGAAACTCAAGATGGAGGATCTATTGGTGGAAAAAGATCAGTGGATCGCGGTAGATCCAGGTACTAAACCAATGGGAGTGACCGATGAAGAATGGAAAAATTTGGATCGGAAGGCAAAGAGCACAATACGATTGTGTGTCTCAAATTCAGTATTGCTGAATGTATCAGGGGAAGCTACGATGAAGGCTTTGTGGGACAAGTTAGGGACTTTGTACCAATCTAAGTCTCCGGTGAATAAACTATTCCTACGAAAAACATTGTATAACCTGAGGATGAAAGATGGAGACTCGGTGACAAAGCATATGAACGCATTTAATACTGTGGTAAGTCAATTATTATTTGCTGATATTAAAATCTCATATGAAGATAATTGCATTAGTTTGTTGTGTTCTTTACCAGATTCGTGGGATAGTCTGGTTATTACAATAGATAGCAATACAACTGCCTTGTAGTTAGATGAAATAGTCTCATCCTTGCTGATGGAGGAAATGAGACGAAAAAATATGGAGAGCCAGAATGTTGATGCCTTGTTTGTACGAGGAAAATCCCAGAACAAAAACAAAAATAAGTCATCTAGTGGGAGATCTAAATCTAGAGGGAGATCTAAATCTCCAGGAAAACCTGTAAAGGTGGTGTGCTGGAAATGTGGAAATGAAGGGCACTACAAAAGGGACTGTAAATCTAAAGCTCATGACAAAGGAAATGGATATAATGATGATCCTTCTGCAGAGGCGAAAACCACCTCAAATGAAGGTGGGGATGTGTACTTGGCTTCTTCAAGTACACATGTAGATCATGAGGCATGGTTGATTGACTCAGGTGCATCCTTTCACTTCACTCCCCATAGAGAGTGGTTCTGGGATTATGAGAAATACGATGGTGGTGATGTCTTCTTAGGGGATGATAGGAAGGCTCAAATCATTGGTCATGGAAAATTAAAGTTGAAGTTGCAATGTGGAAGGGTTAGAACACTTCCTGGTGTTCTGCATATTCCTACATTGACCAGAAATTTGATTTCTACAAGAAATTTGGATGATGCAGGTGTAAAAATAGTGTTCGAGAAGGATACTTGCAAGATGGTTCAGGGAGCACCGGTATTGATGTGGGGAGTTCAGATTGGAACTCTTTACAAGCTGCAAGGTAGGATGGTTGTTGATGGGTGCAATAGTTCTGTGGTTCCTGAAAGTGGAGCAGAAAATCTTGTGGTTTGTGGAGAGAAGACCATGCTATGGCATCAAAGGCTTGGACATATTGGAGAGAAGGGCCTTTGAATACTTCATGGTAAAGGTATGGTAGACGGTATGAGTAATAGCTCTCTGGATTTTGATTTCTATGAAAATTGTGTATATGGGAAGCAGAATCAGGTGAGTTTCCCCTCTGGTGGTAAGAGGGCGAAACATATATTACAGCTTGTGCATAATGATGTGTTTAGACCTGTGAAGGTTCCATCACTTGGTAAGTTTGTGTACTATGTGTCATTTATAGATGACTTCTCAAGGAATACATGGATATATTTCCTTAAGAAGAAATCTGAAGTCTTAGACAGGTTTAAAGAATTTAAGGCTCTGGTGGAAAACCATACAGAGAAGAAGATAAAGGTGCTGAAGACAGATAATGGTGGAGAGTTTTGCAGTAACAAATTTGAAGAATTCTGTAAGAAGTGTGGTATAGCATGGCAGAAGACTACTCCATATACACCTCAGCAAAATGGAGTTGCAAAAAGAATGAACAAGACGTTGATGTAAAGGGAAGGAAGCATGCTCAGTGGTGTCGGGTTAGGACAAGAATTCTAGGCAGAGGCAGTGGAGACAACATGTTACCTGGTAAATATATCACCTTCATCAGCGTTGGAGGATAAGACTCCATAAGAGGTATGGACTGGCAAGAAATCCTCTCTTTCACATCTGAGGGTATTTGGATGTGATGCATATGTACATGTTCCAAAGGAGAAATGAACCAAGTTGGATAGTAAATCTTACAAGTGCATCTTTATTGGGTATAAGGATGGTTTAAATGGTTATAAGCTTTGGAACCTAGTAATAAGGAATGTTGTGTACGGTCGAGATGTGGTGTTCAGAAAGGTGAAAGATGTTATTAAACATGAAGTCCAACCAAACGAACCAGAGAAGATAGAGCTTGAGCTAAAGGAGGAAGATCAAAATCTACAGCAAAGAAGGAATCAGAAGATGAAGAGCCACAAACTCTGGGTGTAAGAAGATCAGTTCGAGAAAGAAGGCAGCCAGAAAGGTATAGTCCATTTTCTTTTTATTCAAATTTTTCTTCATCTATTATTGATGATGATCCTAGAACTATGAAGGAAGCAGTAGATTCAGAGGATGGAAACCTCTGGAAAGAGGGCATGGTTGATGAAATGACATCTTTGCACAAAAATGAGGCTTGGGATCTGGTGGAGATGCCCGCTGGAAGGAAACCCATTGGCAGAAAATGGGTGTTCAAGAAGAAGACAAATGCAAAAGGAAATGTGGAGAAATACAAAGCTCGGTTGGTAGCAAAAGGTTATTACTAGGTGTCGGGAATTGATTTTGGTGATATTTTTTCTCCCATTGCCTAGGTAACTTCTATTAGATTACTTTTATCTGTTGCTGCTACTTTTGATTTTGAGGTAGAATAGATGGATGTGAAGAAAACATTTATTCAGGGGGATCTGTAAGAGGAGATCTACATGAAGCAACCTGAAGGCTTTGCGGTGAAGGGTAAGAAAGAACTGGTATGCAAGTTAAAGAAGTCTCTGTATGGGTTAAAACAGACACCAAGGATGTGGTATCATAAATTTGATACATTTATACAGGGACTTGGCTTCAACAGAAACAAAGTAGATCACTGTGTGTATTTTAAATTAATTGGTGACCGTGTTATTTATCTGGTCTTGTATGTGGATGATATATTGCTGGTTGGAAATGACAAAGAAATTATCCAAGATTTGAAGACCCAATTGTCCTCCAAATTCGACATGAAAGATCTTGGTGCTGCAAACTATATTTTGGGCATGGAAATTAAAAGAGATCAGGCAAAGAGGAAGCTTTGGTTAAACCAGAGGAAGTATGTCAAGACAATATCGTAGAGGTTTAATATGTAGGATAGTAAATTAGTGAAGGTTCCTATTCCTGTAGGTGTAAAGCTATCTGTTGAACAACGTCCCAAGACACAAGAAGAGGAAGAGGATATGTCCCGTGTTCCATATGCAAGTGTAGTCGGTAGCTTGATGTATGCAATGGTCTATACTAGACCAGACATTGCACATGCAATGGGAGTATTGAGTAGGTTTATTCCAAAACCAGGGAAGGAGCATTGGACAACAGTGAAGCGGGTTTTCGGGTATTTGTGTGGCACTAGTGATTATGGTTTGTGCTACCAAGGAAGACCAGGATTGGACAGAGTTTTGGATATCCATGGCTTTGTTGATGTAGACTGGGCTGGAGATTTGGATCAGAGAAGATATACAAGTGGGTACGTGTTTAACCTATTTGGAGGAGTAGTCAGTTGGATGAGTAAGAAACAATCAGTAGTGGCACTATCAACTATAGAGGTAGAATGTATGGCATCCACTCATGCAAGCGAGGAAGCAATTTGGTTGCAGAGATTGTGTTCAAGTATTGGGTTAGTAGAGGGAGCTATAAGGATAGACTGTGACAGCCAAAGTTCAATTTTCTTGGCAAAGAACGCTACTTATCATTCAAAGACAAAGCACATTGATGTTCAGTATCACTTTGTGAGGGATATGATAGAAGACAAAAAGGTGTTGTTGGTAAATGTGGACACTTTGAAGAATACTGCAAATGAATTGACAAAATCTGTGAGCTCTGAGAAGTTCTCTTGGTGTAGAGAAACAATGGGCACTGCAAGGCTATATAAATGACTAAGCTCTCTTGTGGCCCCATGTGGAGAGAAAACAACAAGTGGGAGAATGTTGGGTTGTGTTATATTCTTTCCACGACTAGCCCACGTAGTTAACCGGGGGATTAGAAGGGGGGCGAAGCCCCCCTTGCGTTGCACTGATTACATAGTGGGGGGAGCCACAGGGGGTTTGAGGGGTGCAGGTAACCCCACTCTATGGGGTTCGGGGAAATGCCCCAAAAAATTTTGGTTTGTACCCTATGTTAGGTTGGGCAGACCTACCTATGGTTTTGTGCATGATTTTTTCGCACATGGTTTTGGACGTGATGGTTTGCGATCCATGGTATTGGATGCTTCGGCATGTATAAATATGTATTGTAGCATTGAAAGGAACATAATGAAAACTCAAGCTGGTAGGCCTGGTTTTGGGATCCATGGGAAAATCTCTGTGTATATGTGTTTTATGTGTTATGCTCTCGCATTGTTTATTTTATGTGTTTTAGAATTCGTATGCAGGTAATTTTTGTATGGGGTTAAAACTTACAGAAGAAACCTTGGATAGTATTGTAATGCACCTTGGCTTCTATACTGCATAGAACTAGTACATCGCTTTGGAGGAGTAGGCAGACGTGGCTGTAACGTTTCACTGGTGGGGCTAGTAGGTTTACATGGTTGTATTATATGATTGGAGCTTACACTTCTTTATATAATAACAGATAACACATTTTCATGCATATGTTGTTATTGTTGTTGGAATGTTCTAGTTTCCTTAATGATATATGTTGTTTAACTTATGTATTTGTGTATGAAATAATTCATATGCAGTTGTTGGTTTAACCATTACTTTGGATTGTCAACTGCTATGCTTTCCATCTTGTGATACATATTCGCTCGTGTGTTCCCTTCCCAACTGAGTACTGATACAGGTTGTCAAGGGGCACATTCATCCCACCCCCTTTGTGTTAGAACCTCTCATGCACCTTCCTTGACTCACTGCAACGGTCACACCCTTGCTACTAACAGAGTTATCTTACTTGCCTCTGTGCGACATAGCGGTCAAGGCATTACTTTACGACCCACTATTGGAATTCCTACACCAAACGGTCTAAGGTCTAATTGGGACTTCTTACCGAGGAGATCCCCTTGACATGTTGGTGGGTCCAGCACCACCATTTGGACCATAATACCATGGGTACACTATACCATGTGCCAAAAACCACTACTATTTAACCAGGTCAACCTTAAATCAAACCTCAAGTAAATTTTACCTAAAAATCCCCCCCTTAAACTTGACTTGGGGTTCCTTGACTAAATCCAACCAAAACCTACTAAGTGAGACAATCCCGCTTGCTCTAGCCCTTACCCCCTTCAAAGTTTTTATCCGGGATTTGTTAATCCAACATACCCCTATTACCTAGGTCTAACCTAAACTTTACTGGTAATTACCTAGGGGTATGCATGCCTTACCAAGTCTTACAACAGTATGCCCATTTACATGCAAATTAAAAATTTCACTCCATTATAATATTTTTTTTTTGTTTACCCTTGTTGTTGTCTTTGTACATATGACATCAATGTCCATATAAAAAGAACCCATCTACCAAATTACATGGGTCACCAACTATTGTAACCGTCATTTATATAGGCATTCTTTTTAGGTACATGGTTCATCAATTAATTAATCCACATGCACATATCCTCCTCATCCACTGAATCTCTCATGACCCAATAGTGTTTAGCTTTACTCCACAATCCATGGCTTTTGATCCAGATCTACAAGAAAAAATCAATTATCTTTCTATCTACCAGGCTAATACAAACCCTTGGAAACAAAAAACGTCCTTCTGAAGATAACTTAGCTCCGATAACAGTTGTTAAGAAATTTACCTCAAAGAGATAAATTATTACTAAGATTTATCGAGATTTACAGAGAGAAATAATAAAATAACCAACAAAAAATACACATAATATTTATCCAGGAAAACACCATATATGGGGAAAACCCCAACCCAATGAGATCTCATTATCCTTAGCCACAATCCTAGCTAAGATGGCCAAATGAGCCTTCCTCACTCAACTACAGTCCTACATTACAATGAAGTATTCCCAAGCTTTTATAGGCTCCATTGCATGCAATACCACGGACCATAATACCATGGGTACACTATACCATGTGCTGAAAACCACTACTATTTAACCAGGTCAACCTTGACTCAAACCTCGAGTCAATTTACCTAACATAATATTGCAGTGCAGGTTGAGCTTCAAGCATTGAAGTTGTCATTGCAATAGATCATTGTTCCCATCTGATTTAATACAAACAGGCGAGGGGTTTTTCCCAATTGGTTTCCGTAGTAAAAAATGTGTTCTTGTGACCAAATGATTTGATGTTTTTCTATGATATGATTTCCTTTCCGCGATTTGAGTAGAAGAAATTTGTGACTATTGTTTTATGTTTGAATTCATTAGAAGCTGCAAATTTCGAGTTATTTCTACATGGTATCAAACCAGGTTACATAGCGATGGTGAGTGGATTAGCAGAATCCTATGAGAGAGAAATAATTCTTGTTTTCCTCTTGATCAAAGCTATAACACACCTTGCAAGAGAAATCTAGAGCATTATAATGCAGGAGAGATCAGTGTTGAGTCGTGTTATGATACCTTAACATATTTTTATTTACATGCATGCATTTTTGGATATGTATATGGGGTTTTAATGCACTAACACAACCCTAGATTGTCCAGAGAGCATTAGCACACTGCCACAATACCCTCCAGACCATGTTAGCTAAGTCAGAGTGCATTAAAAAGGTATTTATTTGGTGCAGGAACAATATCTGTCAATGGATTGAGGCTTCAATATGCATTGGAGGAAACTCCAAATTTTTGTGCTTAGAAAGAAAATATGGAAGTTGCTCTAGATGAAAATGGAGTATTGGAGTACACACAAACTGATATTACAAAAACAACAACATCATATGCAAAATAGCTAGCTCAGTGGAATAAAGACACAATAAAATTTAGGAGGATAATCATGGAGGGAGTAAGTGATTGTGTGGTTTCGAATTTTCATGGAAAGGAGACTCCATTTGCAATGTGGAAAACTCTCATAGACCTATTCCAGAGTAGAAGTGATGTCAGGAAATTGGAATTGAGAGATAAGGTCAAGAACATTCGAATGGTTAAAATTGAGAATGTTGTTCAATATCTATCCAGATTCACTCAGGTCAAAGATGAACTTGGAGGACTTTGAGAGAATTTTCCATCATATGAACTTGTGAGCTTACCACTCTTTGGTCTTCTAAAATCCTAGCATAGCTATTAAGATTCTTTTAATGGAAGAGACAAGCTCAAATATTGGGAGAGAGTTTGGTCTGACTTGGTGCAGGAGGAGATTAGAAGAAACAATAGAGATGGTGTCACATCCAAAACTGATGAGGAAGAAATATTTGATTTGGCAAGAAGAGTCTATCTAGAACCATGGAAAGAAGAAAGACGTTAGTAAAATTAAATTCTTTCATTGCCATGAGTATGGACACTATGCAACCAATTGTCCACATAAGAAATCCAGTAAGAATCCTGCAGGAGGAGAAGGAGGAGATGCTCTCACATCACAATTCGAGTTGGATTTCACCCTCATTACATACATGGAAAGTACTATATGAGACATTGTATGGTACTTAGATTCTGGTGCTTCATTTCATATGATAGGAAATAAGGAGTTCTTCAACAACATGGAGAAGAAGCACTGACAATTACACATAGAACTTGGATATGATGGGAGGTATAGTACCAAAGGGATTGGTATTGTCACCTTTAAAAGAGAGTTAGGCTCTCATATTCACCTAAAGAATGTAATGTATGTGTTTGGTCAGAAGAAAATTATAGTTTATGTAGTTTTACTTGAAGACAGAGGATATGATATAGTGTTTAGTAGAGGGAAGGCATATTTTAAGCATGTTTCTAGTGGACAAGTAGAAAAATTGGTGTTAGAGTTAAAAATATCTATAAGCTAGAGGTGGATGCATGTGTTACATTGAGTAGCAAGGTAGAACATGTTCATGGCCTAGATGTTGGAGAGATTTGACATAGGTGCACGAGACACCTACACCATGGAGCTTTGAAAATAATGCTGCAGATCATCATTGGACTTCCAAAATGAACCCCTGATCAACATGATGTTTGTAAGGGACACACACTTGGAAAATATGTTAAATCCTCCTTCCAGGGTCGAGATAGTAGAGTTGAAGCCATCTTGGAGTGAGTTCACTTAGATGTGTGTGGACCATTTTCAAAATTCTCAATTGCAAATCATAGATATTATGTGATATTCATAGATGTTTTTTCCCATAAATGTTGGATCTATTTCATGAAGAAGAAATATGAGTTTTATTCAAATTTTGTTGAATTTAAAGCCTTAGTTGAAAATTATTCTGGAAATAAAATCAATCCCTGAGAAGTGATAATGGAGGAGAGTACATGTCTAATGCCTTCAAATAATTATGTTCTAAGGAGGGTATTAGAATGGATTTTATTGCACCCCACAACCCACAACAAAATGGGTTGCAAAGACGAAAAATAGAAGTGTTGTAGGAGTTGTTAAAGAAAATTTGCATGACCAGGGATTTCCACTATCCCTATGAGGAGAATATTGCAATATAGTCGTTTACTTGCAAAACGGGAGCCCTCACAAAATTATTTGGATGATTACACCAAAAGAAGCTTTCACTGGGAGGAAATGAGATGTATCCCACTTTCACATTTTTGGATCCATAGTCTATTTTCATGTCTCGAAAGGTAGCAGGAAAAAGTTGGAGCCCACTACAGAGATGCGATATTTGTAGGATATAAAAATATGTCTCATATTTACTAGGTTTACATGCCCTCACTCAAGATGACTGTTATGAGGAGGGATGTGATATTTAATGAGGAGAAAGCCATGAGGAGTTATCTAGAGTGAGAGTTAAGCATACCACCATAGGGTGAGATTCTAGCTCTAAAGGAGGCGCCTCAATCAGATCCTCAAAGTCAAATATTACTCAAAGGAAAGAGGACATTCTAGGAGGATGATGTGGAGTAGACACATGTTGAGGAGAAGATAGAAGACTGAGTAGAGGTACCCACTCACACAGAACCCTCCAAAGAAGGGAGGAAGAGGACTAGGATGGTTAACATATTGGTGTAGGAAGCTCAGTGGCAGGTTGGAGCTCCTATCTCCTTGCACATACATAGGAGATCACCAAACAAATACATCAGATATATGGAACTCATGTCAGAGTTGATTGATTTTAAGCTATCTTTTCTTGAAGAGGTAGTTTCCTAGCATGTGTAAGTAGATGCCATGGTGTAGGAGTATGAATCCATTATGAAGAATGATGCTTGGGAGGTTATGCCTAGACCTGAAGGGAAATATGTTATTGGTTCTCGGTTGTTGTATAAGGTGAAACATGAAGTTGGTGGTATTATTGAGAAGTACAAGTCTAGATTTGTGGCTAAAGGCTTCTCACAAGTGGAGAGGATTGATTATGAGGAGACATTTTCCCATGTGGAAAGATACTCATCTATCAGGACCATACTTGCATTGGCAGCATAGTTTAGGTGGAGGATACACAAAATGGATGTTAATACTACCTTCCTCAATGGAGTGGTTGGGGAAGGGATCTACATTGAGTAGCATGAGGGGTTTGAGAGATTTATCATGGAGATGCATGTGTGTAGGCTCAAGAGAGCCCTCTATGGCCTCAAGTAGGCACCTTGTGCTTGGATCACTCACATAGATTCTTATCTCAGTGGATTGGGCTTCACTAAGAGTGAACCAGATGCCAATCTCTACTACATTATGGTAGATTATTGTCTTCTCAACTTAGTGATATATATAGATGACTTGATACTAACAAGAGATGAGAGGTTGATCAAGTCTTGCAAGGAGGACCTTGAAAGGAAGTTTGAGATTAAGGATATTGGTTTGATGCACTACTTCCTTAGCTTGGAGGTGTGGTAGAGAGATGGAGAGATATTTGTTGGTCAGGGGAAGTACACCTTTGAAATCCTTTAGAGATTCCATATGGAGGATTGAAAGTCCGTGGACACTCTTCTATGTACTAACTGGAGGAAAGAGGATGCTTCTACAAGAGAGGCAGTAGATGGAACTATCTACAAATAGTTGGTGGGTTCCTTGATGTACTTGGTGAACACAAGGCTCGATATTTATTTTGCAATGAAACATCTTAGTTAGTTCATGGTGGAGCCTTCCAAGCTTCAAAGAAAGCAACAAAACATGTTCTTAGATACCTCATAGGCACGCCAAATCTTGGTTTATGGTACAGACATAATGATGGAGTGAATCTCCAAGGCTTCACAGATACAGATTGGGAAGGGAGTCCTTCAAATAAGAAGATCACACAGGAGAAGTATTTCGTGTTGAGCCAACAACAATTTCCTGGTACATCACGAAAAAAATATCTGTAGCATGCAACTAAGTAGATGCCAGTATAGGGCTTCTAGTCAAGCATCATGCGAGGCTATTTGGGTGAGGAAGATCTTGGTTGGCCTCTTCAGTCAGGGGATGGATCCTACATTGATCCACTGTGACAATCATGGTTATATAAAACTGTCTTAAAATCTAGTGTTCCATGATAGGTCCAAGTATATAGACATCAGGTACCATCAACTGAGATATTATGTGTAGACGAGGATTGTTATGTTACAAAACATTCCTAGAGAGGAGCAAGATGTAGACATCTTGATAAAGGCTTTGTCAAGAGGCAAGTTTGAGTTCTAAAGGAGCAAGATTGGGGTTGTTCAGAACTATTTTCTTTCTAAGAGGGAGCATTAAATTGTAGCAAGAATAAGCTTCATTTGACTTGTGCCTTAGTCAAATGTAGAAATTTGAATTTCCACTTCAGCAAGAGGAGTTGTCAGATAGTTAGAAGGAGTGACATGGCCAATTCACTCAATTAAGTCGGTTAATTCAAGTTCGTGGGCACGAAGTAGAGTTGTGGATGAGTTGATTACTAATATCTAGATATCTAGTGGAGTTATATTTATTGAAATTCAGTTATTTGAGCTCTATTCTAGAATAGAGTCAGTGTGAGGTCAGTTGAGTACTTGTTACTGTTGTTAACTCACTGATCTCTCAGTTAACTAGTCAATTTACTAAAAATAGCCCTAGTCATGCAAGCAATTCAAATTACCTAGTGAAGTGGAGGAAAAAAGCATAATTGTAGTCATTATTGTATACTTTTTGAGTGTACAAAGTTTGTGTAAGTAGGTGAGTCAGGAGGAGACCGGTATAGTAGTGCAGGTCGAGCTTAAAGCATAGAAGCTTTCATTATAATAGATCATTGTTATCATCTGATCTAATAGAAATAAAGGAGGTTTTTTTTTCCCAGTTGGGTTCCCCAGTAAAAATTGTGTTCTTGTGATTGAATGATTGCATGCATTTCTATTATATGTTATTCCTTTCGTAGATTAAGTAGAAGAAATTTGTGTCTATTGTTTTCAGTCTAAATTCATTAGTAGCTGCAAATTTCGAGTTATATATATATATATATATATATATATATATATATATATATATATATATATATATATATATATATATATATATATATATATATATATATATATATATATATATATATATATATATATATATATATATATATATATAGATATATATTATACTTAATTTCACTATCAAATGTAGGTGGTTCTAACTTTTGAAATTCTTCAGATAAGTTGCCTCTGAAATGATTCTTCCTCATATGTTTTTGAGTAGAACATATTGAATTTCTCAAGGAGCTTCCAAAGTCAAATGATTTATTAAGGATTCTTATGGTATATTTTTCCCATCTCTAGAGGTTTTTTTTATGCTATGGGACCTCTTGCAAGAATACCTTCTTGAATCATTCAAACTTCTGTAGGCACTATTTGAGATCCATTCATGATGGATTTTTCTATTTATATATATCATGCTTCAGATCATAGTCTCATTCAATAAATTTTGTTCCTCTTGAGCTTTAATCAAAATTTCATTGTATTCCCTATAGTGTTGTGATGGAACTCTCATATTTCTCATGGTATTTTCAATACTTGGAGTAATCACTTCATTTCTATGTCTATTGGACTAGACTATCACTGGATTTTCATCTTGTAAATTTTCACTCATAGCATTTGCTAAATATTTATAACGATTTTGTGCATCTTCATGACGATCATATCTTATTAGCTCAACCAATATCAAACCTTTATTAATTTATTTACCTATAATTCAAACTTTAATTGTCTCTAATATAGAATTGTATATGAAACTATGATAATACAATTACATTTTTTAAATACATTTTCTTCCTAAAATTGTAGAGAAAAAATGTTATATGCTTTTTGGAAACTACCCATATTAATATTTTTATCAGATCAAGGCTACATGCTCTTTCCTTCTCAATTTTTGGAAAAAGAAGTACTACTCCAAAATAAAGATCTTCAACCTTGTTTTATTGTTCTTACATTTCCAACAATTGCACCCATGCTCAGTTATGACTTTTGAGGTAAAAGTTGCAACATTTAGAAGTTACAATTTCTACGCCAATTTTTTTTGACTTATCTATTGGTGCAACCAAGGTAAGAGACCAAATTCTTTCATCTCTTGAATAAAATCCAACAAGACCCGAAAAAAAGTATATATCAAAAATTAATATTAGTTATAGTTCCAAATTTGTCGAAAAGTGTCCCGTTGTAATGGATTTTTCCCCAATTTTCTAATTCCATACCAAACTCTTTGGAATCTAACCAAATGATCCAAAGGGATTCTTTATGCCTAGCATATTCCTTGTTTTACAAAACTCACTGTGAACTAAGATTCTAACTATGAGTTCCAACTTGTTCTTTGAAAATTACTAATTTACATTTTTAAGATTATGGGATCGAATATTAATTATAAGCCTCAATTAAACTTTTACAACTTTTGTCACTATGTTATTACATAGGAAAATTCATATTTAATTGTTAATATACTTAAGATATGACCAAATAAACCTTCTTCTCCAAAAACAAATAAAAATAAATAAATTGTTCTCTCCGTTAATGTAGCATGTTCTTACATGGTAGATGGCATGGAGATTGTCTAAAGTATAATTGGACCTTCCATGTCATCTACTAACTTCTTATGTGTCTTGTAATAGCCATCTAATCCTCTTTTGTTTCCACCAATCACATGTTTTTTACACTATGGAGGATGACTCTTTCAATGGATCCTAGATTTTCAATTTAAAATCTATAGGTGAGATATTAACTAGTTTTGACAAAAAAGGAGGCCCCAATAGTTGATTAAATATGGTTCATCACAACATTCATAAATTAAATCTAGATAATTTGTGGCAGGAGTGTTCTCCTTGCTTCAAACCTTTTCCCATCAACCAGATTGAGATCTAAGCTATAGATCTCCTTTCTCCGAAATGATCTCGATTGTCCATGGTAAGAGTGTTCTCTCTCCTCCCTCCTTTTCCCATATGTAGGCTGAACATATCCAAAAACTCAGATGCACAATCAGTTACCCACTTGAGGGCTGTTTGGAGCGTAACCAGAGAGAGAGGAATACTGGGGGTAGGTGGGGGAGCCGAGGACGGACTGATTCTGGTTCTGGTTCTTTCCCTATTTATTTGCGGTATGAGTCTCGATTCCGGAGCTGCTCAGTCTAGTGGTAAAGCTTCAGATCTTGAAGGGAAAGCGTAACCCCAAGCAAGGGGGGGTAGGACTTATCTCGCTGCTTTCTCTGTAAAGACGTAAACCAACTACTGAATTGGCGGTTCAACACTAGGACTCAATGAAGAACCCTCAGGCCCTCATTCCCTTGCAACAGATCACCCTGAAGAAGTCAAAGAACTGAACTCAGGTTTCAGAAGTGTCCACAGGGGCGCTATTCCAGAGGCCACTAATCCCACCGAAGACTAGGATGCAAAACTTGAAATTAGCAATGCGGGAGGGTGAGCTTGTCGAACTCTCGACGAAGGAGAGGACGATGATCAATTCAATCCACGAGAGGGAGGGGAAGTTGACCACTTGCAGAACTTTAGAACGAAAGACAAGGTTCTCAGACTAAGCTTCAAAGGCCACCCCAAATGCGAATGGATTTATCCCAAAAATCAGAAACTTCAACTGGTGGCTCTCAATTGATTGTTTCGTTCTTTCCGCCATCGTTTTTTTTTTTCTAATATATGAGTTTTAATTAGTTTTGTTTTCATGAATTATTTTGTTTTTGTTTGTTTAAATTTTTTTAAAAATGAGATTGTATCCTATCTTAGAAAAATTGTTAGTTCAAAATCAAAATTTTTTTATTTTTTTTATTTTTTATTATTAAAAGTCTAAAAAAAATGAAATTAACCCTATCTTTACAAACACAAATGGTTAGTTTTTAAATTTATTTTTTATTTTATTATATATATATATATATATATATATATATATATATATATATATATATTTTAATCAATGAAAAACTAAAATTGAGAAAGAAACTAAACTTTTTTTTTAACAAATGGACATAATGATTTGCATATTGAAAGATGTTTGTGATGAAGCATATTGCAAAACATGAATTTATTCTTGAAATTAGTCTAAATCATCCCTATTTTATGATCCTCGAGATCATACAAAGACGCAGAAGGAGAGCATACGTTTTCTAAGTAAAAGCAAAACTGAAACTGAAAGCCTACCTACTCTATACTAATTAGAATTTACAAATTAGTTACGTGTAGTTAAACTTGCAATGAAGCCACTCAAGTAGCAGTAACAACAATAGATTCAATAGCAATTCTTTAAATGATGGATGAAAATATTCAAGAGTGGATGAGTCTAGTTGCTGTAACTGTAAATCAACTAAAAAATAAAAAGATGAATCTAATCTAGTACTTACCTGGAACCATTGTTCGATAAAGCTTTGATAGGTACAGTTTCTCTCACTCAGATCATGTTGTAACTCCTCTTCTTCTCCAATCTGCTGTTCTTCTTCCTCGATCTCCTGTTCGAATGATTGTTCACCATCAGATACGCAGGATTCTTCAGATGTTGAATCTTTGTTTATTTCTTGGGGAGTAGTTGAACCTTTAATTCTTGTCAAGATCTCCTCTTCCAAGGAAGAAGAGATCCAGACTTCTGCTAGGATCTGAGTGAGTAGTTCCAAGTTGAAACTCATTGTTAAACCATGTTGAAAGAGATTCTAAAAAATAAAAAAATCAGCACACTAAAAATTGAATTAAAAACAAAAGGACCACAAAAATAATCTTGAATTCAATACTCAATTAAACCCTCTTACAAGGACTGGTCATTAATTTAGTAATTGAATTCTTCAATTACAACCATGAACCATGAATTCATCAGACATTCTTCACAGTTGCAAAAATCAAACACACTTGCAGAAATTGAAATTCACACTTGCATAAATGTAAACACACCCTACATGCCCTGATCCATAAGAGGTCGAGCCCGTTACGGTATCTCGAATGCGATGCGTAGGCTGTTCCCCACGTCTTACCGCCTTAACACCTCGGAGCTAGGAACATGTATAAACACACTTGCATGAAAAATCAAACTAAACTTCAATCCATCGTGCCTCCCTGGCAACAGTGCCAAAATGTTGGGTGAAACTATGTTCGTTTAATTCTGTTGTAGTACTTGCCCAACTATTTAATTTGTCAATTCGAGGTCCATAGACTTACGAGACACAGGCACTATATATGTAGGACTGAAGTGGAACTAATCTAATCTAATCTAAATTACTGAAATCAAATTAATCTAAGAAGGCATTGAAACATTAACTATGAAAGCAGGAAATTGCATAAAGGAAAAGCAATACAACATGTGAAGAATTGAATGACAAACACTGAGCTCACAACAGTAAAACTATGTCAAATTATATTACAAGAACCAAGTTACAAATCATGAAAGCATAAAAATGAAAAACTAAGAATTCCTTTCCATTATTCATCATCAAAATGAAGAGAGAGCACTCTCTTATATACATGAGGAAGATAACCTTCTCATAATTACATATCCAATATTCTCTCAAGCACTCTCAACTAATTTCCCATTATTACAAGATATGATCCCACAAATCTCTCAAGCATTTTTAACTACTTTCCCATTATTACAAAATATGATCCCTTTGAATCCTCCGTAAATTTCTCACATATCTTGCATAAGATATGCCAACCAAATACTCCATGATTTTCTCCTTAGGGATTGGATAAGATATGCCAACCAAATCCTCCTTGATTTTCTCCTTAGGAATTGGATAAGATATGCCAACCAAATCCTCCATTATTTTCTCCTTAGGAATAGGCTTGCATAATTATCTCCTTAATATGGTGGAGGAGATATTAATTCTTCACATATTTCCTATACATCACAAAACTCACATATTCTTGAGATATATATATATAAATATGTATATTTTCTAATATTTAATCATAAATTCACTTGTAATACAAAAATGAATAAAATGGAAAATAAGAAGGTGAAACCCAAATGTATTTATGAAAATGATATGATAAAAGGTTAATGGGATGATGAAATGTAAGGAATAGTGAAGAAAAAGGTGGATGAAAATATGACATTTTTGAGTCCCAACAGCTAGTAGACTACATTTTGTGTCCTCTTGTCTCTTTGATCTTCATTGTTTGGTATTTGTTTGATGATATAGAACACTAATAATAATCAAGTGAAAGAATAAGCTAATCAATTTAAGTTAAAAATACATCACAAACAATTATCAAAGTAAGATAAATCACCTAATATAGTTTCCCCTAGATTTCTCAACATGGTATCAGCGCTAAGGTGACTAACACAAGAAGAAGATGAAGCTTGATGATCACATCATTGAATAAGGATACATAAGTACCGAGCACAAAGAAATCATTAAGGAGGACTAAGAAGCACCAAGAAGGAGTACTTGTCTCAAGGATCACATCATCACAAAAATAAAAAGACCTTAAGGAACCTACCTCCACTCAAAGAAGGACCACACATTTGAAGCATCTTGAAGTTACCATATTCTACATCCAAAGGAAGAAGGAAGAATAATTACCATCATCATCATCAAGGTGATCTCCATCTCTTTCAAGAAAGGATCACATCTCAAGCATATCATCTAGAAAATAAGTATTGTCATTTTTAAAGAAGGAACGCATCATCAAGGAAGAAATCATATTCAAGAAGACATCTTCTATTGTCAATAACGTCAAGAAGGAATCAATTTGAATATATCATCATCTAGGAGCATCTTCACTTGAAAAGTAAGTATCTTTATATCTATGTTTGAATCTACTATCAAAATGACTTTATTTTACAAGGAGAGCAACAATCTGGTTGGGTCATCAAATTTCCTTGCATGGAAGAAGAGTATATATTTGATCATCATAAAGAATGAGGTTAGTGAATATGTTAAGGGTTCAATCTCCAAACCATCACAAGAGAAAGATAAAGCACTATTGAATTATATGAAGGGGCAAATAAAGGCTCAAAAAATACTTATAGAATAAATCAAGGATTCACTCATCCCCTATGTAGCAAAGATGGAAACATTGAAGGAAATCTATGAAAAGTTGGTAGAACTATTTTCCGTAAGCACTATAGGATAGGTTATATCATTGAGAACCAAACTATAAAAGATGAAGGTATCAAAGGAAGAAGGGATAGCCTAATACCATATAAGGGTATCACAAATAAGAGATCAACTTCAAGAACTAGGAGAGATAATGTTTGATAAAGAAATGACCACAGTTGTGCTCAATGAACTACTTGATGAATGAGACAACTTTGTATCAAGTATCTATGGAAAAAAACGAAGTCACTCCATTTAGTGAACTTTGTTCATTATGTAATATTTAAGAAACAAGATTGAAAGAAAAAAGTGATGTTGGATTAAATGAAAAAGTTCAAGCATATGCTACCATGGTCAGGAGAAAAGAAAAGTTTGAAAGTTTAATTCTTAGACAAGGAATAAGATTGATATGTCAAAGATACAATTTTATGAGTGTAATGAATATAGACACTTTAAAAGAAATTTTCCCAATCTCAAGAAGGAAAACAAGAAGGGAAAGGAAAGAAATGAAACCCGTGTTACCAAAGAAATGGAAGAATAAGAAAAGAAGAGAAAGAAGGAGGAAGTGAAATGTCTTTACGATGATTGAGAGAATCTCCTACACTTAGTTCTTTTCAAGTTTATAAAAGACAATAGTCATTCTGGAAAGCATCACATTATCATAGAAGCATGGAAGAATATCTAAAGTAGAAAGTCTACATAGTTTTAACAGTCATCATGATAGATAGGAAGTAGCTCATGGCATCTCCATTGGAAGCATATAAGGAAAACTGAAGTAGCAATCTATATGGTTGGAAGAAATTAATCTAGAAAGATAGAAGAGAAAGATATCATCATACATCATCATTATTAGAAAGGAGCATTTGCAGAATGAAGATCATTAAGATCTTGCCTCGCCATCATTGTGTTATGATCTTGTGGAGAAATATATTTGTTAAACAAGGCCTTGCTATGTGAAAATTTTGGTTGGTATGATGAGATGCAATGAGATAAGCTAAGATAAATTCTTATGAGATGGCATAGAAATATGACTCTTCTTATTAGTATGATAATGTCCAAGTGCCATGTATGGATTATGAATAGCTCCCTTGTACAAAGGGGGTGCTGAAATATGTAACTAGGTTTGATGTGCATAATGTCTATTGCAATCATGATTTTATGTATTTCATAAAAGGAGAAAAAGAATTTTATTATTTTCATTCTTGATGCATGGGTTTTGAGCTCAAGGAAAAGTTATTTGTAGGTCAAGAACCCATTTAGTACTTCTAGGTTTGTCATAAAATTATGAAGTTGAAAGAGTCATTATCATACATGAAAGACCCCTTTGGGATCTTGTATTATGTAAAAGAAATTTATTTGAGTCATAAAATACCCTCGAATACCTTGTCTATGAGATGCAACAAGTCTTCCTAGCATGAAAGATCAAGTCAGCCTCATGGAGGTAATTTATACCCTTGGAAAGCATATATATAATAGGCATTCGACCTCATTTGGAGCACACATCTAGCACATACAAACAAGCATGAAAAAGAGTTCGATATTAAAGAAGAAGAAGCCTTAAGTAAAACGAAGTTCAAGAAGGAAGCTAGAGTCGAAGTTTTTGGGTCTCTGTCTCTCTCTCTCCCCCCCTTAACTGCAACAAAATTTTGAAGCTGCTAGGTAATATTTGTTGGAATGTTACTACAGGACAAAGTTACTGGAAATTTACTGGAAAATTGTTGGGGTTCGAAGTTGCTAGAAACGTTGTTGGGATTGAAGTTGCTAAAAAATTTGTTGGGGTTGAAGTTGTTGGAGTAGTTGTTGGGGTCAATTTTTTTGTTGGGAGGTGTTGATGCCTATAAAATCCTAGCACCAACATTGGGGATAACCACCCGGTCTGGACCTTAGTATATCTCCTTTTCCGTTTGGTATGGTGGCTCCGACTGGATATTATGGGACTAATTTCCCATATAATGAATGGTGTGATGGATGATTGTTTTATAATGTATAATAATGTATAATAAAGTTGATAAGTTCTTTAAAATATAGCTCAAAAATATACAAATATACTTATCTAACCCGGGTAATGTATTAACAATGCGATTTCTGATTATTCCTAACAAACAAATAATCATATAGATGGATTACTGATCGATAGAAAGATGCATTCATAGATAATGATTACTTTGTTTAAGAAATTTAACAATGTAATTATAAAAAACATATTGCAATCATAACAATGTATATCGCTGACATATATCATTAAAGTATACAAATTTTAAATCTTCAGAAATGACATGATAAAGAATTGTTTGAAGAGCATACATATATCAACAATAGCAACTTTTAAAAGGAATGCTTCATCACATAAGGAAACAAGACAAAATAACAATGATAGAAATACTGCATGCATTTGAGTCTTTCCAATGTAAATAACACTCTGATTCCACTTTCTTATTTGAGAAAACTTCCAGGAGATACAAAAGTGCAGGTCTTGAAAAAGTTTCTTCACAAAAATGTAGAACCTTGATCCACTACTGATAAAAATATATTCAGAAGTACAAAAGTGTAACTTCTCAAGTCAAGTTTTATACAAATTGAGGACCCTTTCTTAAAAGACATGAAAGGGTTTAAATAATAAATTAAAAACTAATTGTCAATAAAAATCACTTTGACCTGTTGAAACTGCAAACATGAAAATATGGGATTTGATTTATGAAAATAACAGTGTGATAGCCTTTGAACTGATTCATTGTATCTACTTCTTCTCTTGCACTTGCAGCTGACAAATTGACAGCATTTCCTAAATTTTTGGAGGATGACTCAGCCTGGAATGTAGTTGACCTTTGTATGTGGCATCTAAATGTTTGGGAACCATGCAATTGATAGCAAGGCATTTGGTGGCCATCTACTAGTTGTGCGGCTTGACCAGGAAGAACCAAAATGAATCACAAGTCAAGTTTTGCACTTTGCCGATTTGTTCTTCTCTGCTGGCCAAATCCTGTCTCCATTGATTTTCTAGCGCTTTTGCCTTCAGGATCTTTCCTGGGGAGCAATCAGAGATCAAGTTAGCTCCATATAAGCTGTCATTTACCAACTCGATCACACTGTTCATTGTAGCCCTAGCTATGGAAGTAGCTGTTTTGGCCTTTATTAACTGTGATTCCCACTCCGAAAACAAGACTTCTTTGTGTGATTCTTGGATTTTCAGTAGATTATTAACCATGCCTTCTTCTGTACTTTGACAAGAGAGAAATCTTGTGACCTTATAATATGCATCTTCAAATTCTAACCTAGTCTTAATTGCCTGTTCAATGAGTGATGCGGCAATGATGCATAATGGGTCAACCATTGATATTTTATGGCAAAGGATATTCAGTTTCTAAAATAAGGCTTTAGTCACTTCCAGGGCTTCTTTCTTGAATTCATCAATCTTTGGATAACCTTTGAATTTCTCTACCTGTAATTGCTGCTGTGCGATTTGTTCTTCTTTGGCCTTCTTTTCCTACTGAAGTGCCACTTGAAGCTTGCTGAATTCTTGAGACAACTTTTGTTGTTTCTAGAGAGCTTGTTGATCAATCTTTTGCTTCTCCAAATTTAACTGTTCTTTAAGTTGCTCATTCTGCTATTTTTGCTCCACTAGCTGTTGCTTAAGCTAACCGATCTTCTGCTGTTCCACTGTTGTTTTCTCTTCAAGTTGGTTGATCCTTAGATCCTTTTCTTTGATCAATTGGATAACTTCAGAGTCCTTATCCATTGTAGCGGCTATATAGGCACCTGCATATTGAGATAACTTAGTTAAATCCTCAAAAGGATTGACTTCTGAGTCTTTTCATACCACATTCATAAGTTTAGCTTGAGGAGTTGAGAATGATCCCTGGTCAATATTCCTCTTTTTCCTCTGTCTTTTGACGACAACCCTATTCTTTGGACTGTAAAATACATCCAAGGGTGGTATTTCCTCAACCTTCAATACAATCTCTTTGAAAGGATTCTCTGGAATTATTTCAATATCATGTTGAGTGTTAACTGTGTCGACTGCCCCTTCAATTGTAATACTAGTAACAATAGGATCTTGTGTTCCAGGCGATTTTGGTATAATGATGTTTTGGGAGTCATTCTGGTTCTTGATCTACTGATCAAATTGCTCCCATTCCTTGATTAAGTTGGCATCAATATGCACATCGATATCTAGGAGCTCCCTGGTCTATTCATTTATCTGTTCCTTTTTGGGAATCTTCTCAATAGTGTGTTCTTCATTGTAGCCTTCTTGCTGCACCATAAGGGTAGTGTTCAATAAATCCAGAGGTAGTGTTTGTAACCTTTGTGTCCTAAACTGCATAAACTTATCCATCTCCCCTTCTCCCAATTTGATCCCTACTAGATGTTTTACCTGTGAAAATGACTCAGCCGAAGTGAACAAGTCATCAAAGTCATCTTTCTCATGTTCAAATTTAGCAATTTTCACCTGAGTGGTAAATTTGTAAGCCACTTCATTTGGGTCATACTATCTCTTAGGGATGACTGCTAACTTCGAAATTTTTATCTTCTTTGCTTCTTTCTCGACATGTTTGAATTCATGCAGTGAGTAAGTACCACAACGGAGGGGAAATGTAGGCCACATTTGTTTCTTGGACTCTTTGAGGTTCGTAGACATTCCTTCTCCATTATCTAGTAAGATATTTCTCTGGACAATAGCTTATCAGAGATGTACAATGGGAGAACATGTGGATCTTTGATGCTGTGAAAATGTCTAACATAGGTGAACTTTTCTTCACCGAACCAACTGCCGATTGATGTTAGGTCAATGTTGGCCTCATCGGATAATCGAGGAGCAGGTCTGTTGAATATGGCTTGATGTACGGGTAAAACAAAACCATGGAAAATTCTATACATATGATCTTTATAATGGGCCTTCCACAAATACTTATGATAAATGTGAATAGGAGTTGGGTCTTGAAGAGTCCATTTCCAACCTAGAATGGGGAAGTTAGAATTGAAATAGATGGTATCCATAATGTAGGTGCTCATATAGAATGGGGGTACTATTTGGGTAGTTACATACCTATTTCTTCTATAATCAAGGATTTGGTTGGCCATTTTATCTGATAAAATGGTTGCCCAATCCATGATAAAAGAGTTAATTGCTACTTCCATTAAAGGCACCATTTCTATGGAAAATCTAACTGAATCAGAGTATCCAAAGAGTCTACATATCATAGCACCAACATAGAAATAGGGAGATGCTAAGGAGTCCACGGAGTACATACCAGAGGATTCATGCTTATGCTTGTTTGGGAAATGTCTCCATTGCTTGATAGGGTCTGACTCTACCTCGTTCTCCTTGGCGAAAGCTTCTAAAAATTCCTTGTTGTAATGTTTCTGGGGGTCTAGAAAACGATACATCTTCTTGACATCTTCTGCCTTGAATGTCCCAAACATCCCTCCATCGACTGTAAAGAATGCTATGTCGGTTATGTTGATACTCTCTATTACCCATCTCACTAGGTCATTGTATGGTAACACTTTCGCACGGGCTGATATTTTGTGGAGGAAGAAGTTGGCTAAATCCTTAAGAGTATTTTCTGATTTATCACTTGAATCAGTCGTTCCTCCTTCTTCTTAAATTTCAGTTGGATCCTTGGCTTCTAGTAAATTATATATGCCCTCCCATGAAGTCTTTCTAAGGCCTAGATAGGTAGTATCAGCTATCATCACCAACTTTGTTGGTTCATCTTTTGCTATGACAGCGATCTTTACTTTACGAGATTTATTAGACATTTTTGCTGGACTGATTATTTCAGATTAGCTTTGCAAAATGAAACAGAAGGATGTAACAGTTGAAAAACTTGTTAAATGCTAATACACATCGCACAAGACTAACAACAATTAAGCATAATAAATGATACGAATCTAGGATATATTAAATCACCACAGATGAAATATTTGAAGGATTCAACCATAACTTTTCCTTAATGATTTCCCTGTAACTTCCAACGCAAAACTTTAATGTCGTGATGGTATGTCGCATCGTAAATTTATAAGTATCCTTTTTAGAATGGGTATCGTGACTTCTCGATCGGCAATTAGTGATAATCGCATATCGCAGATTGGGAGTTACAAGTGCCATGCTTAAATGGTTCCTCAGCATGGTTGCGATTGCAATTAGTGGTGACTTGGCATGGGGAGGCAACATGCTTTAAAATTGATAAATCATTTAAATCTTCTTTATAATTGACTTATAACTTTAAACCGTACTTGTTCACAATACTTCGTATTTTACCTTTATCAAAAGCGTGATATACGATCTTGAAATCTCATCGGAAGATTTCAAAGGAGCTTTCAAGATGTGCCTTATCATATTAGCGATGCGCTATTGCAATCGGCCTATCGCATCAGAGGTTTTCCATGGAACACTTGGGACGTTTTCTTAATGAGTAGTGATATGCAATTTCTGATAGAGTTATCGCATCGGCGGATCTCAATGGAACACTTTAAGTCCACTGTTGAGATAAAGGATGTGCACGATGCGAAAATTCACTTTTATAATTATTTCCTTTGATAAAGCTTTTTACGATAAGGTTTTATTATGACTCAAATCGGATTGGATTTTCTTAAAAGGACTTCCATGGGTTCAAAAGTTTTGCAAATTGCGATTGCAATCTAACCTACCCTAAAAGAAAATTTTTATATGACCTATTATAAAAATTTATTTTCAAACGTTTTATTGATTTTATTTATATTCTAAAGGGGACCCATTTCTTATTAAAGTCTTATATGAAAAATTTTGAAATGGGGAGGGTTGTTGTATAGCACAACAATTGGCGATTCACTAGAAGAAACAGTTATCTCTGAAAAATAATGCAATATCTAAAACTTTCTTAGTTTGGAAACAATTGAGGATAAAGAAAACCATCTAAGAATAGCTAAATAAAAATTAACTCTGAATAAAATAACAATTTTTTGCAATTTCTTTTACAATCCCTTAAAAATAAAAACATTTTTGGTTTCTTCAAGCTTTGATTGGTTGATAAAGATAAAGTAGGGGGCTCCTCCAACTTAGCTTTTAAATTTACTCTTTTGTCACAGGTAGTGCCTCTGCTGCCAGCAAACATCTATAGTCTCGACAGGGTTACCTTTTGACCATCAATCATTCATTGTCCCATCCATCTAAGAGTATAAATTTTGAAAGATAAATTCATAAAGATATGTTTAGATATATATTTTTTAATTTTATATTCTTTTAAATTTTTAAGATAAAAATCCATTATCCTAGATTGGGAGCCAACTTATAACAATGCCATTCACTAGTTGTAATTGAACTGAACAAGCTGGCTCGTAATGAGACCCCTTGTCTTATGATTATAAGCCATTACCCTATTTTGATATGCAGTATTGGTAATGTCAGTTTAATTAGTTCCCTGTGATCATGGTAAGCAGGCTCATAATGAGACCTCATATCTTTTATATCAGACATATTTTAGAATTACGCTATGAAAAATCATAAACTTAGTGGATGGGGTGAATGACTTTCTCCTTAAGAGTTTATGGATGACATTTTTAATGTTATGGATGCTAAGCTTGGAAAAGTCTTTACTTTTTATGAATAACCTTTCTCTACTTTATAAAACTTAGAATGATTTATAATATTTTCAAGGTTTTGGAAGATTTTACAAATTTTAAAGAGGTTCTCAAAGTTTCATGTTTTATTCAACTTTACAAAACTATAATCATTTCCTTAAAAGTTTCCACCTATTGAAAGCAAGTATTCACAATATTCTCTTAAGATATTTTCATTAGTAAAAGGCCAAGGGAAGGTTATTTACAACATTATTTTCTAAAATAAACAAACTTGCATAAAGAATATTTACAGGTAAGAAGGGGTTACCTCCTTAAGAAAAACATTTCTTTAAGATAAGCCCATTCACAGGAAGAGAATATCTATTTCTTGTTAAGTCTTGCAATATGAACGTTGATGAGCCTATCTTGTCAATCATTTGAAATGGTCCAAGCCACATCTTTTGAAATTTGGTATGTTTACCTTTGGCTTCATGTGCTTTGTCCCATTTCAACACGAGATCACCAATTTGTAATGTTTTTGAGCCAGTAGAACTTGCATCAAAAGAATATTTAATGAATTGTTGATGTTTAGCATCAGTGATTTTGGCCTTCTCTCTTTCTTCCTCTAATTTGAGGATTTGATCAAATTTTAATTGAATAGAGGAAGAAGGATTTTCTTCAATAAATTGTACTAGGGCTAGAGATGGAGTGCTAAGTTTGAAGGTATTACAGCTTCTTTCCCATATACTAAGTTAAAAGGAGAAGTACCTATTGAGGCCTTCTGAGTTATGCGATCTGCCCATAATGCAAATATTAAAGATTTATGCCAATTCTTTTGATTTTAATAAACATTTCTTTTAATAATCTTGATGAGATTCTTATTAGTTGACTCTGCCAAACCATTACCTTAAGGGTAGTAATTTGCAAAATATTTCAATTTAAAACCTCTCTTAAGAGAAAATTCAACTATACTACTCACAGAAAAATAAGATGCATTATAAAAAATAAGGGCATTAGGTACACCAAACCTAGTAATGATGAATTGATCAATGAATTCAATGATTACATCAGAATTGGCTACCTTTAATGGAATTTCTTATACCCACTTTGTGAAGTAGTATGTGGCTATAAGGATGTATCTGTGTTGCTTGGAAGAATGTGGAACAATCTCTCTTATGATATCAAGCCCCCACTATTCAAATGGTTGCTCAATGCTTACTGGTTTTAAAGGAAAGGCTGGTTTCCTTTGTCTCCCACTAGCAGTTTGGCATATCTTACATTTCCTGACATAATCATGGGCATCTTTAAACAAAGTGGGCCAATAATATCCAGCATGTATTATCTTGTGAGCTATAGTATCTCCTCCAAAATGTCCACCTGCTAGACCATCATGTAATTCCTGCAAAACATTTTGTGCTTCAGTTTTTTCAAGGCATATTAATAAAATTGAATCATAATTTCTTCTAAATAACACATCATCAATGATTTTGAAGTGTTTTGCCTTTAATCTTAAAGCACATTTGTTTTTGTAACTGAAATAAGGGGAGCATATCCATTTTTCAAGTAAAAGATCAAATTAGCATATTGAGATTCAGAATTTATGATACTTATCTCGTTCACTTGAAGAGTATTATCTGAATCTTCATGTTCTGGAATATTAGAAGCTCCTGCTAATAACCTGCAAAAACCTTGCCCTCTCACAATTTTCGTTAGTTTAATATCAATATCATACTCTTCTAAAGCTGTTACCCAATTAGCTATCTTTTCTCCTACTTAGTTTAATATCAATATCATACTCTTGTAAAGCTGTTACCCAATTAGCTATCTTTTCTCCTACTTCCCTTTGCATGGTAATTGCTTCACTGCAGAGAATGAGACTATTACTTTTGTGTGCGTTTTTAGGAGAAATGGTCTAAAGTGTTTGATAGATTTAAACACAACAAAATCTTGTTTTTTCTACTTCAGAATAGTTAAGTTCGACACCCTGCAAATTGGAACTAAAAAAGGATATAGGTGCTTCTATTTACTGATCATTTTTTTGTGTTAAAACAATAGTATAAGATGTTTCAGTGGCCAAAGTATACAAAATAAAATGATTAGAAAAATTGGGAGTATTCAATGCAGGAGCATTAATGATTGCTTGTTTGATTGAGTCAAAGGCTTTTTTTTTCGTTATGTCCCCATTTGAAAACTGAATTTTTCTTAATCATAGTTTGCAAAGGCAAGACCATAGAAAATTTTAGGGGCGAATGTTCGCCCTTTGGCGAAATTCAGGGGTTTTAAATTTTTAGTTGGCGAATATTTTGTATCATAGTACATTTTTACAAATCACCTCAAATATCCCACCTTATTTTAAGGGAGAGGGTAAAAAAGGTAAATTTAGCCCTTGAAATTAGGAGTTACAACCTTCCATTTGCCCATTTTCAAGAATAGGTTTTATTTAAGTGAATCCTATGGGCCAAATACCATATTTATAAAACAGGTATGGTAAATTAATAAAAATATAAATAAATGAGAGGTATGGTAAATAAATAAAACATTTCTTTATATTTACTCCATAAGTCACCTTATATACATGCAAGGGTGTAAACAAATAAAAATATAAGTAAAGTGGAGGTATGGTAAATAAATAAAACGTCTTTTTATACTTACTCAAAAGGTATGGTAAATAAATAAAAATATAAATAAACTATACGTATGGTAAATAAATAAAACCTCTTTTTATATTTAGTCCATTTACTCAAAAGGCATGGTAAATAAAAAAAAATATAACTAAACTAGATGTATGGTAAATAAATCAAAGCTCTTTTTATATTTAGTCCATAACCCTCGTTCTATTTATGAAGGCTCAAGAAAGAGGTTTTATTTAAGTGAATCCTATGGGCCAAATGCCATATTTGTAAAAGAGGTATGGTAAATTAATAAAAATATAAATAAACGAGAGGTATGGTAAACAAATAAAACATTTTTTTATATTTACTCCATAAGTCACCTTATATTTACGAACACTCAAATAATGCGTTATATTTAGGTGAAACCTATGGGCAAAATACTATGGGACAAATACCATGGACTAGATTGTTATTAATACGATGAAAAAAAACATTATTAACCCTAATATTAGTATTAATAAAAATAGAAATGGCACATGGTATTGAACCATGGTATTCACCAAAATGGAACATGGTATTGACCCATGGTATTCACCTGGAATGTAGCCTATTTAAATGGGGGAATTAAACCAGCATAGATCTGTCTTTACTCTGGATCTACTAACCCCCGAGAGGTATCAAATATCGTGATATGCAAACTAGCATAGAGTGAAAAAATATCTGATCCCTCTCGGGGCTTGGTGGATCAAGAGTAAAAATGGATGTTGTAATTTAATGTAAAAATCAACTATTAATTTTATTAATTTTTATAAAATACTAATAGTAATTTTTAAGCTCCAGGTTTATGATAACCCATGGTATTGACCCATGGTAATACCAAGATCTTACAAGATTTTACAATTGAGTAAAATATTCGCCATGCTTGGTGAGAGATTCACCAAAAAATTATATATACATATTATATTATTGATAAAATCGCCTTCCATTTTTCCTATATACCATGGAGATTTGCCCATTTAATATACATATAAATTTAGGGGGGGTTCTTAAAATTTTCCCTGAGCAAGACTATATGAGAAAAATCAGGAACAAATCTTTTTACAAAATTTATCTATCCCAAAAATGATTGCATTGATTTCTTGTTATGTGGTAAAGGAATATCAGAAATCTCTTTTATCCTATCAGGATCAATATATATGCCATATTTGGATACAATAAACCCTAAGAGTTTTCCTTCATTAAGAGCAAAGAATGGTTTCTTGGGATTTATATGAATCCCTTACCTTTCACATCGTTCGAATATCTATTTTAAATCATGTAGATGGTTGCCCCTTTTCTTGGAAAAGATAGTTATGTCATCTAAGTAAACAACAACTGACCTATTGATCAAACCTTTGAAGGCTATATCCATGGCTCGTTGGAAAGTAGCTCCAGCATTTATCAAACCAAAAGGCATTTTTTGATAAGCATATGTTCCCCATTTAGTTCTGAATGTAGTTTTTAGTCTATCATCTGGATGCACCAGTATCTGATTGTATCCTGAAAAACCATCAAGAAAGAACATTAACTCTAAACCAGATATTGATTGAAGTATTTTTTCGATTGTTGGTAATGGGAAATTATATTTTTGACATGTCTTATTGAGATTTCTAAAATCTATGCAAATCCTAATATCACCATTATTTTTTCTTACATGTACCAAGTTTGAAACCCATTTAGAATGTATGATCGGGAAAATTATTTTAGATTTCAGAAGTCTATTCAACTCTGCCTTGATTTGACTTTCCAAATTTGGGTGAATTTTCCTTAACTTTTGTTGTACAGGTTTCTCATCAGAAATCATTGGAATTGTGTGTTGAATGATAGAAGTATCATAAGTTATCAGATCTTCGTAATTCCAAGCAAAAACATTTTTGTATTTTTTTAATAATCTGATGAAAGAAAATCTTTCTTCTGATGTGAGTTCAAGTCCTAGATTGACATTTTGTGGTTTGGCCTCAGTGCCAAGATTTACTAATTCAAACCTTAAAGTAGACCTTTGAAGTTTTTCATTAGTGACCTTTTTGAATCTATCTTTGATATCATAGAGATCTTCTAGCTTGACCACAGATTTAGGAATAGAATTCTCATTTAGTCTTTGTTTTAGTTGAAGATCATGATTAGTTTCATTGATAATATGATCATAATAAGATTTTTCAGAAGTCAAGAAATTTAAGATGTCTTCATCATAATTAAATACCCACCAATTGGTGACATTGTTTGGGATAGAAGGCCAAAATATTAATTCAATTGAAAAACTATCTAGACTATAATCCTTGAATGGAAGGAGCTTAGAAGAAACATTAGCCAATAAATTAGCTGCTGCATTCTGAAATCTAGGAATAGTAGAAATGTTGAATGCTAGAAAATGGGTTATGAGATCTTGAACAAGGGATTGATAATGTTTGAGATGACCTAAGAGACAATGAGTAGTATTCTTTACTTGTTTGATGACAATTTCAAAATCACCAAAAAATTTCAGATATTGGATATTCAGGCCTATTGCTTTATAGAGCCCTTGAATCAATGCCTCATATTGTGCAGTGTTATTAGTTCACTCAAATTCTAGTCTACATGATAGAATAGCTTTTTCCCTTTTGGACTAACTAAAATACACCCTGCTCCTGCACTGTCATTGGATTTTGATCCATCAAAATATAAAGACCAAAATAAAGGCTTATCTACATATTTATTTACAAGTTCATCAGCAATACTGACACATCTCGAGGTATCAATATGAGAGAAATTTTCAATTTTTGATGCGATACTATTAATAGGAAAAGGCGATTGTTGAGCATTAAAATTTCCAAAGAATGACTCAGCTGAGTAATTTCCGAGAATGTTGTTATTGAAAGCTACAGGTTGGTTTTCTTGTTCAAACTATGTTACTGTATGAGTCATGTGTTTTTCCCAATCTATTTTGATTTGGTTTGGTTTTCCTTTATAGTGAAGCCACATGTGAGACCAATCATCGGAAACGTAACCATGGAGTTTCTCAAACCAATCCCTTCATAGAATTAAACCATAAAACTTAGCGATGCCAGCAATCAATATATCGATTCTTTGAACTACTCTGGGATCAGCCAATAACCTAATAGTAACTAAATTAATGTCTCCTAAAACTTGCACTTTAGTCCAATCTAATTGAACAATATGAACTGAAGATTTCTGGGGCTCAATGTTTAATTTGGATCAAACTAAGGCTAGCATTATGTTTGATGAAGCCCCTGAATCTATCAGGCAGTTATGCAGATTTCTATTATAGATCTCATAAGTCAAGAGAACAGGAGGAGTATGAGAATTAAACCTATCTCCGATCAAAACAGCATCAGTAGCATCTACTTTATCCGATGGTGGCTTACTTGATCCTTTATCTGCCTTGGATAATACATTGGTTGGAAGAGGAGAAGAAGGTACCGCATTCAATTCTTTTAGTAACAACTTCTATTGATGTTTGAGCTTGCTAAGTTCATGTAAAGAAGTATTTGCTCGAGTCTTCTTCATTTATTCCACAATGCTATAATCCATAGAGTCGGAAACTACTAATGTTTTAGATGATGATGGAGGATTGGAGGATGATGGTTGATTTTGGGTAGGCACAACTGGAGTTATCTTCATGGGAGCTTTGTCTTTAGTAACAGGGCTTGAATTTTTCTTCTTTGGGTTTGTTTGAATAGGCTCTGCTGCATTTTTACTTCTGGCATTTATTGGGAGAGCTTCTTGTTCACTTTCATTATCAGAGTTGGGCAAGATAAAGTCCCACATTCCATGACATTCCACTGTTTCATCTTCTTCCATTTCCTCTAATGATAAAACTGTGTCTTCATCTTCATCTTCATCTAGATTTGGTTTCACATTAGATATAGCATTAGGTGGTTTAGCGTCAGTTGACTGATTTCTTCTAAAGTTCCTAAATGGTTTTTTAGTAAAAGTTTCAGCTACCTGCTTTTTTATTTCCACCATTTCATTGGACATAGTTTTCAAAACCTTTTGTAAACCTTCCATGTAATATGGGTCTTTAACTGCTTTCTTTTTTGAATCATCTTTGAAAGTAACCTTTTTGGATTTTATTTCTTCAAGGGTGTTTTTATTTTCCAAAGCAATGATACGTTTTTCAACAGCGATTGCTTCCTCCATATTTTCTACTAATGTGGGTTTGGCAGCCCTACCAACAAAGATGGCTGTGTTTGAAGGAAAACCAGAGATATATCATTCGCTTCAAACTTTTTCACTAGGCTTGGATGTTGCAGGAATTTTATTCAACAATTTATTAAATCGGGAGTTGAAGTCTTTGATGGGTTCCTTTGATTCAGATTTCAGATTGGAGAGATCATTAATCAAAGTCGCTGTGGACCTATCGTCTCCAAACTTGGTTAAAAATTGCTCCTGAAAAGCATCCTAGCTATTGATGGATCCTGGTGGTAATGAAAAATACCACAATCCAACTAATCCTTGTAAAGTGTATGGAAATAATCTAACAAAAACATCTTCTTGTGTTACTCCATTCAAGTTTATTGACAACATGAAATTTTTTATATGTTCTTCTGCTAATATGCCAATGTCAGGATTAAATTTTGGTAACCATTTTTCAGGATGGGATGTTAATTGACTCAAAGGTGTAGGCATTGCAACAGCTCCTGGATTGGTCCATGGCCTTGGTTGAGGTTGTGCCATTGTTGTGCTAATAGTAGAAGAAGGTGAGGAGGCAATTGAAAGTGATTGGGTAGAGGATGTTGGAGTACCTGTACCCTTGTGGACTATGATTTGGAGTTGTGGAACAGATGGATGAATTTTCAATGGTTTAGATGGAATGGATGATGAGGAAGAAAAATTCTCATTGTCAGATTGTAAAGGTGTCTTCCTAGCTCTTTTTCGACTTAGCAATGGAAATTCAGTTGGTGGAATACCAAGCTTTTCACTCTGTGCTCTAGTAAGAGACTGGGATGGAATATGTTGTGAAGTCACACTGCCTTGGGATAACTCAGACTATTCTTGGGATATCGAATCAAGGACTGTACTTCAGGGGGTTCAAGAGAACAATTGTCAGGTGTGTTTAAGTTTTTAGCAGTGGGTGTTGTATCTTCCTTTTCAACTTCTCGCTTAAAAATAGGAGATTTAGAATGCGAAGGAGATGTTGGAGGAGATGGTGAGGGAGTTTTACTCTTAGAATGGCATATGGATTTCAATTTGCTCACCATTCACAGTTCATGCCCTTCTTCTAGTGCCAAAAATGTTTATGCCTCTAAAGTCCTAGCACCAACATTGGGGATAACCACCCGGTCCAAACCTTAGTACAGCTCCTTTTCCGTTTGGTACGGTGGCTCCGACTCGATATTATGGGACCAGTTTCTGATATAATGAATGGTTTGATGGATGATTGTTTTATAATGTATAATAAAGATGATAAGTGATTTAACCTATAACTCAAAAATATACAAATATACTTATCTAACCTGGGTAATGTATTAACAATGCGATTTTTTATTATTCCTAACAGACAAATAATCATATAGATGAATTACTGATCGATAGAAATATGCATTCATAGATAATTATTACTTTGTTTAAGAAATTAAACAAAGTAATTATAAAAAACATATCACATTCATAACAATGTATATCGATCACATATATCTTTAAAGTATAACAATTCTAAATCATCAAAAATGACATGATAAAGAATTGTTTGAAAAGCATACATATATCAACAATAGAAACTTTTAAAAGGAATGCTTCATCACATAAGGAAACAAGACAAAATAACAATGATAGAAATACCGCATGCATTTGAGTCTTTCTAATGTAAATAACACTCTCTGATTCCACTTTCTTATTTGAGAAAACTTCCAGGAGATAAAAAAATGTAGGTCTTGAAAAAGTTTCTTCACAAAAATGCAGAACCTTGATCCACTACTAATAAAAATATATTCAGAAGTACAAAAGTGTAACTTCTCAAGTCAAGTTTTATACAAATTGAGGACCCTTTCTTAAAATACATGTAAAAGTTTAAATAATAAAATAAAAACTTACTGTCAATAAAAATTGCTTTGAGCTGTTGAAACTGCAAACATGAAAATCTAGGATTTGATTTATGAAAATAATAGTGCAATAGCCTATTAACGAATTCATTGTATCTACTTCTTCTCTTGCACTCGTAGCTGACAAATTGAGAGCATTTCCTAAATTTCCAGAGGATGACTCAGCCTCGAATGTAGTTGACCTGTGTATGTGGCATCTGAAATTTCAGGAACCATGCGATTAACAGCATCAGAAAGACATTTTTTGGCCATCTACTAGCTATGCATCTTGACTACGAAGAACCAAAATGCATCCCAAGTCAAGCTTTTCACTTTGCCGACTTTTTCCTCTTTGCTAGTCAAATCCTGTCTCCATTGATTTTCTAGCGCTTTTGCCTTCAGGATCTTTCCTGGGGAGCAATCAGAGATCAAGTTAGCTCCATATAAGCTGTCATTTACCAACTCGATCACACTGTTCATTGTAGCCTTGACTCTGGAAGTAGCTCTTTCAGCCTTTATTAACTGTGATCCCCACTTCGAAAACAAGACTTCTTTGTGTGATTCTTGGATTTTCGGTAGATTAGCATCCATGCCTTCTTCTGTACTTTTCCAAGAGAGAAATCTTGTGACCTTATCATCTATGTCTTCAAATTCTAACATGGTGTTAAATACCTGTTCAATGAGTGATGCAGCGATGATGCAAAATGGGTCAACCAATGATATTTTATGGCAAAGGATATTCAGTTGCCAAGATAAGGCTTTAGTCACTTCCAAGGCTTCTTCCTTGAATTCACCAATCTTTAGATAACCTTTGAATTTCTTTACCTGTAATTGCAGTTGTGCCATTTGTTCTTCTTTGGCCTCATTTTCCTACTGAAATGCTGCTTGAAGGTTACTGAGTTCTTGAGACAACTTTTGTTGTTTCTGGAGAGCCTGTTGATCAATCTTTTATTTCTCCAGATTTAATTGTTCTTTCAATTGCTCATCCTGTTGTTTTTGCTCCGCTAGCTGTTGCTAAATGTTATGAAACCAGCTCAAGAAAAAGATAGAAAAGATAGATCAACACCTTAGAATTCAGCCTCTTCGAGGGGGCAACCTCCTTTACATTACATAAATGAACAATTCTTCCATGATACAAATGAAAATACCTCCTTTCTATATATAGGCGTCTAAGGGGCCATAACATAATCAGAGCCGACATAACAATAATAATGTAAGGGCACAATAATAACAATAGTGGGCTTCTATGTGGCACAATAGCAACAATATGGGCACTACATGGGTACATCAATATAATAAGTGGGTTGTACTAATAACAATAAGGGGTTACACTAGTAGTATAGGGGCCTAACATGCCCCTCTCCTTCAAAAAGCGTTTTCCTCGACGATTGAGTAGTTCTTGATGCTTTTGTATAAAATTCTTGTCCTCCCATGTGGAATCTTCAGCGGGTAAGTTCTTCCACTTGATGAGATACTCTGAAATTGATCGATTCCGTAGCTGTCACGTTCTTGTTTCTGTGACTGCTTCAAGTTCCAATATGATTTTTCCTTCCTCTTCAATTTCTGGAAATATTGTTTGAATTGGGATCTTTTGCAACTTTTGAATAAGTGGCCACACTTCTTCGTCCTTCTTACATTCATCCCTTGCTTCGTTTATCCAATCTGGTTGGATAATAGAAATAGCACAAAACAATGCTTCCACAACGTCATCCTTGAAGAGACTTCCCATTTGGTAAGGTCGCTATTTTTTAAGTGCATGTAGTATTTTCAACATTTCCTTCTCATAATTAGCTTGCTTGAGATGTAGCAGTAAAAATACCTAATCACCTACATCAAAACATTTTTCACTATGATGTTGATCTACCTGTTGTTTCATTTGATTTTGCACTGAAGTGGCGTTATCCTTTAAAAGTTGGAGAACTTGTTGTTGATGCTCGATGTGTATTTCTCTGCTTGAACCTTTTTCTTCTTGATATATCCTTCTATCTCTAGAGTTTGAGGAGTGGTAATTTCTTCCAATCCTTTACAAGATATGATCGGATTCATTTCTTGATGCTCGATGTGGTCTTTCACTTCTTGAACATTTTTCTTCTTGATATGTCCTTCTATCTTGATAGTTTGAGGAGTGGTAATTTGGACCAATGAATTACAAGATATGGTTGGATTCATTTCTTCTTTCTTGATGTGATCTTTCACTTCTTGCACCTTTTTCTTCTTGAAATGTCCTTCTATCTTTAGAATTTGAGGAGTGGTAATTCTTGCCAATGCTTTACAAGATATGGTCTAATTCATTTCTTCTTTCTCTAGGGTGTGGTCCTGGCGTATATCATCTTCTTTTGATGTTTCTTGATCCTTTTCTTCCTCCTCTTCATATTCTATGTAAAATAATTTCTTTTCAGCACACTTATGGTCTTTAGTGCATTTGCTATCACAATTGTAACAAAGCTTTCTTCCAATTGTTGTGATGTAACCCTTGTAGGTTGTGGAAGGTTGGGAGAAACAACACTTCCATCTTTATAGTTGTGAGGGGTATGCTTCCTGGCTTCCATAATTTGCTTTCCAGTATGTCACAAAGCCCTTTTACTCTTTCCAATTGTTGTGGTGTTGCTCTAAAGAAGGTGTTTCTCTTTGTATCCTCATAATGTGCTATCATTTCCTCCGTGAAAATTGACCACGTAACAAGTTGTTTACGAGAACAAAGCCCTTCATACCATAAAAGTTGATCCAGTTCTAAATATGAAGAGGCAATACATACATTTTGTAACAGTGGTACACCATGTAGATCAAAATATTGCTCCATCTGAAGTATCCAATTTACTGGATCCTTGCCATCAAACTTCCTCATCTTGCTTTTTCTTGATTTTAGGAGCTCGATCTTGAAACCACTGTAACTCTGTACTTTAAGATCTTTAAGTTCCGAAATTTGTATTTGTAGTATCCCTCTGCATCCTCTTTCGAATGCCACTAGTCTGATCCAAATTGGATTCTCCAAGAAAGAGTTATGCACAATCTCCCAAGATGACCTGATTATAGACTAGTTCAGTTGAGCGAACTTGTACGACGTGCCACGAGTCACTGTTTCTACCTTTAGATCTGAACAATTCTTACAAGAAACTACATTCCATCCTCTTTTTGTACCTTCTTACGAAATTTCAATCCGATCCCCAGAGAGAAAGTTATGACAATTTTCCCCAGGTCACTTGTTTGGAATGTAATTCAGGAGTCTGCAAAAAGACCAACTTCCTCAGATCATATCTCCGCAAATATAGAGCGAAACGCTCTGAAATTCGGACCCGAGGTTCAACGTGATTTCTTCTCAAATGGGTTTTTTTTTGCAACTTCTGAAACGTCGCAGACAAAAGTTATAGTGAAAATTCCACGATGACCTATTTGGAGCAGCGAAACCCTAGAATCCAAAGCTCTGATACCAAATGTTATGAAACTAGCTCAAGAAAAATATAGAAAAGATAGATCAACGCCTTAGAATTCAGCCTCTTCGAGGGGGCAACTTCCTTTACATTACATAAATGAACAATTCTTCCATGATACAAATGAAAAGACCTCCTTTCTATATATAGGCGTCTAAGGGGTCATAACATTATCAGAGCCGACATAACAATAATAATGTAAGGGCACAATAATAACAATAGTGGGCTTCTATGTGGCACAATAACAACAATATGGGCACTACATGGGTACATCAATATAATAAGTGGGTTGTACTAATAGCAATAATGGGTTACACTAGTAGTATAGGGGCCTAACACTCAAGCTGACCGATCTATTGTTGTTCCACTGTCATTTTCTCTTCAAGTTAGGTGATCCTTAAATCCTTTTCTTTGATCAGTTGGCTAACTTCAAAGGCCTTGTCCATTGTAGCGGCTATATAGGCACCTGCATATTGAGATAACTTAGTTAAATCCTTAGAAGGATTTACTTCTGTGTCTTTCCATACCACATTTATAAGTTCAGCTTGAGGAGTTGAGAATGGTCCCTGGTCAATTTTCCTCTTTTTCCTCTGTCTTCTGACCACAACCCTATTCTTTGGATTGTAAAATACATCCGGGAGTGGTATTTCCTCAACCTTCAATACAATCTCTTCGGAAGGATTCTCTGGAATTATTTCAATATCATGCTGAGTGTTAACTATGCCGATTGCCCCTTCAATTGTAATACTAGTAACAATAGGCTCCTGTGTTGTGGGCGATTTTGGTATAATGATGTTTTGGGAGTCATTCTGGTTCTTGATCTGTTGATCGAATTGCTCCCATTCCTTGATCAAGTTGGGATCCATATGCACATCGGTATCTAGGAGCTCGTTGGTCTTTTCATTTGTCTACTCCTTTCGGGAATCTTCTCAGTAGTGTGTTTTTTATTGCGGCCTTCTTGCTGCACAATAGGGGTAGTGTTTGTAACCTTTGTGTCATGAACTGCATAAACATATCTATCTTCCCTACTCCCAATTTTATCCCTGCTAGATGTTTTACCTATGAAAACGACTCAGCCGAAGTGAACAAGTTATCATAGTGATCTTTCTCATGTTCAAATTTGGCAATTTTCACTTGAGTGGTAAAGTTGTAAGCCACTTCGTTTGGGTCATACTATCTCTTAGGAATGACTGCTAACTTCAGAATTTTTATCTTCTTTTATTCTTTCTTGGCATGTTTGAAATCATGCTGTAAGTACCACAACGGAGGGGAAATGTAGGCCACATTTGTTTCTTAGACTCTTTGAGGTTCCTAAACATTCATTTCTCTGTTATTTGGTAAGCTATTTCTTTGGCCAATATCTTATCAGGAATGTACAATGGGAGAAAATGTGGACCTATGATGCTGCCAAAAAGTCTGATATAGGTGAAATTTTCTTCACCGAACCAACTATCGATTGATGTTAGGTCAATGCTGGACTCATTGGATAACCAAGGAGCAGGTCTATTAAATATGGCCTGATGGACGGGTAAAACAAAACCATGGCAAATTCTATATATATGATCTTTATAATGGGCCTTCTACAAATACTTATGATAAATGTGAACAGGAGTTGGGTCTTGAGGAGTCCATTTCCAACCTAGAATGGGGATGTCAGAATTGAAATAGATGGTATCCATAATGTAGGCCCTCGTATAGAATGGGGGTACTATCCAGGTAGTTACATACCTATTTCTTCTATAATCAAGGATTGGTTGGCCATTTTATCTGATAAAATGGTTGCCCAATCCATGATAAAAAAGTTAATTGCTGCTTCCATTAAAGGCACCATTTCTAAGGAAAATCTAGCTAAATCAAAGGCTCCAAAGAGTCTACATATCATAGCACCGGCATAGCAATAGGGAGATGCTAAGGAGTTCACAGAGTACTTACTAGAGGATTCATGCTTATGCTTGTTTGGGAAATGTCTCCATTGCTTGATAGGGTCCAACTCTACCTCATTCTCCTTGGCGAAAGCTTCTAAAAATTCCTTGTTGTAATGTCTTTGGGGGTCCGGAAAATGATACATCTTCTTAACATCTTCTGTCGTGAATGTCTTGAACATCCTTCTATCGGTTGTAAAGAATGCTCTATCGATTATGTTGATACTCTTTATTATGCATCTCACCAGGTCATTGTATGGTAACACTTTCGCATGGGCTGCTATTTTGTGGAGGAAGGAGCTGGATAAATCCTTAAGAGTATTTTCTGATTTATCACTTGAATTAGTTGTTCCTCCTTCTTCTTCAATTTCAGTTGGATCCTCAACTTTGAGTAGATTATATATGCCCTCCCATGAAGTCTTACCAAGGCCTAGACATGTAGTATCAGCTATCAGCACCACCTTTGCTGGTTCATCTTTCGCTATGACGGGGATCTTTACTTTCCGAGATTTCTTAAACATTTTTGCTAGACTGATAATTTCATATTAGCTTTGCTAAATGAAACAAAAGGACTTAACATTAGAAAAAATTGTTAAATGCTAATACACAGCACACAAGACTAACAACAATTAAGCATAATAGATGCGATGAATCTAGGATATATTAAGCGACCACAGATGAAATCTTTGAAGGATTCAACCATAACTGCTCTTTAATGATGTCCCCGTAACTTCCAACATGAAACTTTAATGTTGTGATGGTATGTCGCATCACAAATTTATAACAGTCCTTTTTAGAATGGGTATCGTGACTTCCCAATTGGCGATTAGTGATAATCACATATCGCAGATCGGGAGTTACAAGTGCCATGCTTAAATTGTTCCTCTACATGGTTGCGATTGCGATCAGTGGTGAGCTAGCATGGGGAGGAAACATGCTTTAAAATTGATAAATCGTTTAAATTTTCTTTATAATTGACTTATAACTTTAAACCGCACATGTTCACAATACTTCATATTTTACCTTTATCGAAAGCGCGATATATGGTAATGAAATCACATCAGAAGATTTCAAAAGAGCTTTTGGGATGTGTCTTATGATTTTAGCGATGCACGATTGCAATCGGCTTATGGCATCAGAGGTTTTCCATGGAACACTTGGGACGTTTTCTTAATGAGTAGTGATATGCGATTTCTGATAGAGTTATCGCATCAGCAGATCTCAGTGGAACACTTTAAGTCCACCATTGAGATAAAGGATGTGCGCTATGTGACAATTAACTTTCATAATTATTTCCTTTGATAAATCTTTTTACGATAAGGTTTTATTATGACTTGAATCAGATCGGATTTTCTTAAAAGGACTTCCATGGGTTTAAAAGTTTTGCAAATTACGATTGCGATCTAACCTACCCTAAAAGAAAAATTTTGTATGACCTATTATAAAAATTTATTTTCAAACTTTTAATTGATTTTATTTATATTCTAAAGGGGACCCATTTCTTATTAAAGTATTATATGAGAAATTTTGAAATGGGGAGGGTTGTTGTATAGCACAACAGAAGGTCAAATTTTGTTGTTGTAAGATGTGTAAGAAAATCTCATCAAGAAGGAAGGTTGACTTGATCTTGGAGGGGTATTTATCAAGGGTCTTAGGTATTAGATTTCATCATTTTAATATTCTATAAGAATATTAAAATTCTTGTGGGTTTTCCTCTCAAGAGAGAGCTTTTTTCCCTGGATAACAACCTACATTTTGTGTCCTCTTTTCTCTTTGATCTTCATTGTTTGGTAGTTATTTGAGATGATAGAGAACATCAATAATAATTAAGTGAAAGAAGAATTTAATCAAATTAAGTTAAAAACATATCACAAACAATTATCAAAGTAAGAGAAATCACCTAATCTAGCCGCCCCTAGTTTTCTCAACAATTGGCATATTTTTTTAAATGATTAGGATAAGGCACACTTCTACGATTTAACCATTTGAATTATTTCCTGTCACTATCCCATTTCCTCCTCCTTTTCTATTACAATGTGACCCGTAGTTGTGTTGCTTCCATATTGTAAAGAATGAATTTGTTTATGGCTTCAATTTATGAATTCATTGATAAAATTAACTTAACATATATAGTACGTATGAAATCAAAATATGCATTTATATGAAGTTTAGTGTGAATAGTTACTGTGTAGAAATTTGACAAATGATAAGTCACTTACTCTTTATCATGCACCTCTTTCCATTCATTTGGAGAAGCTCCCCTTCTCTTTTGTCTTCATCCCAAATCATCGCACCTAGTGTTGTTCCAATCTACTTGATGTACTCATTGGAATAATAGAAAGAATTATATGATATATAAACCTTTGCCATGGACCCACTAGGGTTTTCCCTTCATTGAACAAATCCTTTCAATTTCTTCATGTACCTTTGTAAGAAGAACATCTAATGACGAGAAACCACCCCAACTAATTCAACCTCATCTACTAGGTGAATTAAAAGATGAACCTGCAAGTCCATGGAACTTTTCAGTAGTCCCTTCTAAAACATACAAACAATCTCATCAATCTCTTGACACCACTCTGAAATGCTAGCCATATGAATCTCCTTTGATGTGATCTAATGTAAAAATGCAAATAATTTAGATATGGTACATCATAGGCTTTGTGGGAAGTCATGGTTCACACACCCACACATGACCAGAGGATAATGAAACTACAAAGTAAATAGTACATTATAAAAAAGTTAATTATAAAATATCCCATTGCATAAAAATAATAACAAATAATAAAATCATGTTTTTGACATACATACTTTTAGAAGGTTAGATGGTCATGTAATCTCAACCCTGACAAATGGTCTTCCACAGTGAAGCAGTGTCGTAGTGAAGACCTATATAAAGAAGGAACCTTCACACCCATTATAACTTCCTTTGCTAAAGAAATATCATATATCTTTAAAATCCATGGGACATCACCTTCTTTGAAAGGCCAAGAGGGACCGGTCTCTCATCTAGTTTCTTGTCTTAGCCAATGTTTCTTTTTAGCTTTTGAAGAAATAAGATCTCTCCTAATATCCAATATGTCATTTTATTTCAATGATATGTGCCCCAATAAATAAGGTGAAACATGTTTCAATATATGCATGGGATCTAGTAAGTGGGAAATCTTAAGATGCTCCCAATATAGGAGCTCATAAAAGACAGATTTCCTTTTCATCCAATGGGAAATTTCTCAACATAAGTGTCGAATAATTTTGGATCATTTAACATAGGCTCCCCATTTGAATCGAACATTTTTTCAAACTCCCTATCCTTCTCTCCCTCATAGGCTCTAAGATATTCAGTTGGTGTCAGTATTGTAGGACATTGGGTTCTCTTTGGTTTTCCATTGAAAGCGGATGTTTCTCTTCTGTAAGGGTGTTCTTCTAGGAGGAATACCCTAGAGAATTTATACACTAGCTTCCATAGGTGGTCGAACCACCTAGCCTTCAGAGGAGGTCCAAAACATTTACATCCATGATACCCTTTTGTTACAAGATCTGTAAAATTATTGTGTACATGGAACATTAGTGATCATGAAGATCAAAACAATTGTAGTGAATTAAATTAATATGAAAAATACTATTGTTATGTATATAAACAAATCAATAAAAATGTAATTTACCAGAGAAAACTCATAAGCCTGGATAATCTTGTATGGTGTAAGCACATATGCAATACAATGAAAACTCCTCTCTATTGTGATGGGTTTAGATACATCGTACACATGTATCCCTTCCCATAGTTCCTTTAATTCATTTACCAATGGTTTTAAGTAGACATCCATATTATTCACTTATCTTCTACCAGGGACTATGAGAGCCAACATAAGATGTTCATTCTTCACGGACAACCATGGGGGCATATTGTTATTGATCACTATGATGGGACAAACATAATAGTTGGTGTTTTGGATGGAATATGGGTTAATTCCATCCATGGAATGAGTTGTAGACATTGTACTTCATCCTTGAATTTTCAGGCCATGTATCCTCTATATTCTTCATGGCTGTTGAATCTATTGGGATTCACATAACTCCCGACTCACTTTTGTGTGAGGCATGACATCCCTGAAACATAGGTAATGCTTTGGAATGAAAGAACCTTTGAATCCTTAGGATTATAGGCATTTTCCTCAATATATTATGAGGACGACCATGTGATTTACCCATTTTTTTATTTATAGTACTTGTCATGCCCACATTTAGAACATATCTATTTCTCTACATATTCTCCTCTATATAGAATACAATCATTCAGACATGGATGATATGATATGTCCTCAACACCCAACATTTTAAACAACTGCTTTGCCTCTTCACATCTACATGGAAATGCATTATCACTCGAAAGAACCTTATCTTTGAATAACCTATAGTTGATTGGCAATATAATTGTACAATGTCAATATTTCAAGTTCATAAAATCGACCATTTTTAATGTTGATTATGTGACAAGATTTCTCAAAATATAAGGGATTTAATCGATCATGCAAGTCAATTACTCCAATATTACTGAGAAACATGCATTCAAAATGCCAAACTCTTCTTTCAAGATGTATAGTAACATCATTGTCCCTAGTTGAGTACACTTTGAATTACTGCCAGGTCCAAAGAGAGGGGTGGTGCAAGCAGATTTCAGGATTTCGAATAAGGTATCACTAATATGAGCATCATCTCCTAGCTCATCATTCTGGAATGCATCTAATAGTATTTCCTCCGTGGAATTTGTATCCCGTAAGTAATCATCCATACCAATCTCTATTTCATTACCTTCATTGCCAACATTTGATGAAGAACTACTATTATTGTAGTCATTCCTAATTGGTGAATCTAGACATACTAGGAATTAGATAGGTATTTGATTCAACCATTATTTGTATGCTTCATCTTCGAGTCTTGTTCTTAATTCAACCTTCTCTCAATTTGACGTTGTAGTGGAGTGCAACGTAAGATGGTAGGTGGGTCGCTTATCATCACTAGAATCCTAATTTAAAAAAATATTGAACATTAGTACATCAATGATATTAGTAAGCATGTCAATGCAATTGGTTTGTTGAAATTACATTATACCAAATAATTATTACCATCGTTGATCCAGGATTACTGCTAGAAGATGCCATGTTTCAATTAGCAGGGTGAAACAGCTGTTCATTTTCATCTACCAATTGCTTGTGATATGCTGCTCCTGATAAGAGCTTCTGACATTTTAGAAATGGAGGAATATTTTATGCATCTAAATTTGATTTTGAATCAGGATCATGCAAATTTGGATACACTTTTATTCCAATTGACATGGATTTAAAAAAAAAATTCAATTATATAATCAAAATATATATAAATTTTGAACTTATTATCGATGTAAATGGAGAACTTCGTAAAGGACTTTGAGCAATATGGAACAAGATGGAATTTGAAGAATTAGGCATTTGATATTAAGATATTTCATCCCTACATTTGAGCAAAACCAGAAATAAAATTGTATACATACCTAAAATGAATTTCGAGAACCATATAACCACAATCTGAATTTCAATATAGTTTTTGAACCATTTTTCAAGAATAAGGTGACTTTAAGCAGAAAAATGTATACTACGAACTATTGTGACTCATGTGGATGCATCCTAAAGGATAATTTGAGATGAATATGCATTTTATGTAAAAATAAAATTCATATAACTTTTAAACCCAATCAGTGCTCTTATCAGGACTAACCGCACCAATGCGTTTAAATAATAACTGTGTCAGGGAATTAACATAATTACTGCACCAGCTTCTAGGATTTTGAAAGAAGAAAAAATACATTCTATTATATCATTGCTCTTGTAAAAAACAACACCGATCCACACCTGTTTCCAAGATTTTGAAAATAAAAAGGAATTCTACCATGTTGGTGCTCTTACAAAATTACCTCACTAATGCATTTAAATACAAACTACACCGTTGCATTAAAATATTAACAGCACCATTTTGGGATTTCAAAAATTTAAGAAAAAAGGAATTCTATCATGTTGGTGCGTTTAAAAAATTTGGTGCACAAGTAATTTATCATAGCCAGTGTGCTCTACTTGTAAATGCATCACTGCTCTTTACTATTGAACGCACCGATGTTCAGATTAAGTTAAAAAAATAAGAATAAAAAATAAGAAAAACCTGAGTTTTTTAATTTATTTTTTTCAAATTGATAAATGAGGGGAAAATGATTTTTCAAAATCTAATTCATAAATTCCTTTAAATACTAATAACTTATTCACTATTTCATTATTTTTCCCAAAATTTCAAGGGAGATATTTGCAAGAGAGATATACCGGGAGAACTGTGCAGTAGAAAAATACTTTGGAGCAACAGAACTATTCAAAAGATCAAATGTTGAAAGGTATGGTGATTCACTCAATACCCTGCATAGTGAAAATTTTAAATTTTATTGTTGATTTTACTAGTAATTTTTTTTACAATTTCTATTAGAGTTTAATTAAAAGAGAGATCATTTGCAAAAGAGACATACTGGGAGCACTCTGGAGCAGCATAATATTTTGGAACTATAGAAAGATCATAATTTGAAAGGTATGGTGATTCACTCAAAACTCTACATAGCAAAAATTTTAAATTTTATCATTGATTTTACTGTTAAAAATTTTTACAATTTTTGTTAGCTTTATTCAAAGTTCAGAAAAATAGCTAAATAAATAAAGGAATTAAAAATAAAAAGCCTGCATAATACAAAAGTTACTATTGATTTTACTAGTAAATTTGTTTACGGCCTTTGTTCCTATTTAGATTTAACTAAAATTCAAAAACAAAAAGAAAAAAAATTCAATACTTAAACCTTAAACCCTTGCTTCTTCTTTCTTATGTGACTGCAAAATTTCACCTTAGGGTTTACCTCCCTCTACCACTTCACAATTGGGTTTTTTCATTTTAGGCATTTTAGATTTAATGGGTTTGTGTACTTACTATATATAGGGTGTTTTACATGTAAAGTAGTGTGATCACTTATTAAACTAGATCCAAACCCTATCGAACTTGTCTGTTTTTTTTTTTTAATTGTGTTTGTTTTGCGGTGCACCCTGTGTAATATAACACATAGGCGTTTTCAATGCTTCTATAAATACATATCGCACCAAATCCTATTGACCCTGTAATGTTTTACAAAATGAAGTCTATTTATTGGTGCACCCATTGTAATATAATGCATTGACTCGCCTTTGCCAAATAGCATTGTTAAGTGACTTATATTTAATTTTTTATGTTTTTGTTTTTTACTGTGATGGTGGTGCTTCTATCATTACAAATCACACCACCATAATTTAAAATTATTTAAAAAAATAATAATTTGTTTTCGGTACTGAATAATTAAACGTCTTATGTGTTTAATAGACTAAATGCACAGGGGTGTTTATTCAAATAACCACACTAGTTTCTAAAGTTCCTTTTGGTTGAAAATTATTAGATTTATATATAAAATATATTTAATGGTTCCTATACAAGTTGTATATTGATAAAAAAAAAATGTCTAAGAAGTTCTCAAGTAACAAAAATATTGATCGACACAATGATAACACATACAAAAAGGTAGAAAAGGCAAGTTCTTTGCAAAATCTTTGCAAAATTAATATGTTTGAACTACATGTAAGTTTAAGTAATACATGTATTGGTTAGTGTGTGTCATGTAGAGCCATAAGATGAAGAAGGTTGATAAAATTATTTATAATTTAAGTGCAAAAGAGTGTAAAATCCTTATAGAAAAATTGCAGAAGGATGAATTAGGTGAATGAAAAGTACTATTCAATATGATTTTTTTTCAATTTTCATTAATAATATACAAGTAAGAATATTAGATAACATGTTTCAAACTATCTATTAATTCATATATGTTTAATGTTCTATAGGGAGTAACAAAAAATGAAAAGATCAATGTTGTTATAAGAAAAGAAATATTATAGAACATGTAAATGACGATGAATTGGTGCTTAGCTCATCTGGAGTGGTGTTGGAAGTTAATGAAAGGGTGGGGGTGGCGGAAGCAGGGGTTTACTAAACTTTGAGGGATATGGTGGAAAGAATGTGTATATTTCATTTCCGCTTATAATACAAAAATGAATCTAATGATTCCAAGAAACAAATTATATATAAACTACAAGAAGCATTTTCAGAGCAATGGTCAATGAGACCTGTTAGACTTGCAATAGAAAAAACATACAACAACATAAAAGAATCATTCAAAAGGTAATATTCTTAATTAATATGATTTTCTAGAATTATATGTATATATTACTACAAACCATTCATTTATTAATGTCAATTTTTTTATATTTAGTTTTCATATATCAATATAAAAATAGATTATTACTTTTTCAAGAAGATTATGAAAATCGTGAAGGATCAATGATCTAATATGTGAAGCATGCCAATAGGAATGTCCAAAAAAGTGTATAAGGAGATGGCTAAAGAAATGGACATAATTGCATCATGGGAGGAGTCATCTCAACAACAATGTGCTTTAAATGTATGTAACCACGATTGAATTTGTACATATAAAGAGATAATTTAACATTAAATATTAATTTTCAAGTATTTTCTTGCAGAAAATAAAACAAAATGGAACTCATTCATCTCATAAACCAAGATGAAAAGGAAGAAAAGGGTTGATATAAAATTTTGTGAGTAATAATATTCCTTATAAAAACTCAAGGTTTCATTTTTGTATATTTTAAGTTGTTTTACAACAACCATCCTTGAATGTCTTCAAATTGGTGCTAACATACAAAGAAGAGTCATCGAAAGAATTGATTGACATTGGTTTAAATATGGGTTGTGTGTGTATGTTGGCATATCAAAAATTAATTGTGGGATTTATAAGTATCTATGTTGTTTTACTTCTCTGAGTTTATAATTAATAGAATAAAAAGGACTTTATATTAAATTTGTGATTTATAATGTGGTATAAAACTTGTAGGAAACAAAGTATGGAACTACGCCAACAGAAGAGTTGTTGTAAAAAGGCATGAGACTTGGTTTTGAAACCATGTGTACAGTTCATGAGCCACTTCTTGCTATGGTACATTTCTATTTGATTTACATTGATGTATATTATTTATTTCAATTTTCATTATTATCACCAATGTAGATACACTCATTACGTTTTAGTTTTAGGTTTGTAGATGGAACATGATCAAGAAGAGGAAAACAATCGATGCAATCAACAAAACATTCATCAAAATAACACAAGTCATGAAAGTAGCTTGAGCATTGACAATAGTTCCAACAAAGAATGATGATCTATTTGGATATCAATGCAAGTTGTTGTATTTTTTGAAATAATTGTCTGTGAAAAGTCAAACATCTTGTTTGATGTAATGGACATAGTGTTCATATTGAAAGACAAGGGGTTACCAATAACTATCCCATTTTGTATGAAAAATAGCCTCTTATTGATATCTAATAAAATAAATTTTAATTTATTCTATTGTGTTATCTAATGTCGTTGTGAAATGTTACACCACTAATTAAATATATGGATGATTAAATATTATAATTAAGAGATGGGAAATAGGACGATAAAACAAATTAATCCAAAAATCATATGCAAATGCACTAATAAAAATTTAATTTATATGAATATTGTTATAAGGTATATGTCAACTTTTCGATGAATAACGGATTTAAAAAATCACAATAATTGCATTGTCACAGGCCGATGTTTCTAAAAAATAGAAATATCATACAAAATATCAGTGTGTCTATAACATAAACATGCATTGGTGAGTTGTTTTACCTAAAAGCACCGTTACTTCAAGATTTTTTGCATGGTTGGTGCCTTTTCTAAAAATGACAGCATTGGGGAATTATATTCTTCAAGCATCGATGTTGTTTGCATTTAACACCTTGGTGCAATGTAATTCTTCAAGCAGCAGTGCTTTCATAGAACTAATGAATTGATGTTACAAAATATTGTTTCCAGCCCTGGTGCATTATTCAAATTAACAGTACCAGTTCCCTTATATAAGTAACGCACCAGTTCTTTTATGAAAATCATATGCATTGGAGTTGTGAGTTTAAATTAAAGCACTGGGTTTACAATATTTTTTTCCTGCCTTGGTGTCGTTTCTGAAAATAATGCCCCATGGCATTTTATTAATGAATACACATCAAGGATGTATACATTTCAGGCATTGGTGTTCTTTTCATTCAATGTCTCGAGGCTTTTGGTTATGTATACAACCTCGGTGCTTTTATTTATTTAGTTCACTGGTGCTATTGTTTACATGAAGTGCGCTGCTAAAAAAACATCCGCTAAAACCTATGGTCGCCCAGATTTGTTTAGTTGTGATGAATTTCCATTATCATCTCTATTAAAACATCCGCTACCGCAAACAGATGTTGTAGCGGAGGAGTTTTGATTTTTTTTTCCAATTTATCACTAAAAACCTCCATTATAACCTCTACTATAAGGTATTTTCCTTGTAGTTCTCCCTCCTTCTAAAATGATCCACCATGCATGATCAATTATTAGTTTTTAATCTTATTGCGTGCACATAATCTCAACCATTTGCATTAAGATTACTCTTTGATAAACTAAAAGCATGTAAAATGTCAAAATTCACCTCCACCATCAATATTCATGAAGTGATTCCATTGATTTATCATCAGCAAAAGAAGATGCCTAGAATTTAACATTGTCTTAGAACACTGATATAGTCATGTAGATATAATTTGTGGTTAGATACATCCATCTATACCTAAACAGGGAGCATCATATTCCACCTTTTTCTTCTCTAGAATAAAACCATGAACCACAAGCCTCCTTAATTCACATTAATCCCATTTTTAAAACCTACCCATAGGATGTTTCTAAAATTTATCTTGATTCTCATTGGCTTTTCCAACAGTGGGCATGCAACCCCGAATTTCATCTAAACACTTGTATTTCATACATAATATAGCCCAATGTTGTGAGATCATATACCACTATGTGGAGTCCCTTCCCATCAATTGAAACCTCAGGATGGGTAGCCACGTATAAGAATTTCGAAATTCCATCCCTCAAAGACAATTTCCCCAAAAATATTAGCAAGAAAGAACCCCCTCGAAGGACTAAAATTAAAATAAATTCATGCACAATGTGATTTAAAATAATGCAGAAAAGTAACTAGCATGGATTCTTAGAATTCCATGACAACCAAATACTTATGAAATTAATTATAAATAACACACACAACGTGAATAAAATATAATTTGTTTGTAATAGAAAATAACAATAAGCTTTCATATGCATAGACAACAAAATGATACGTATTTATTAATTGAAATTTGTCTAAAAAAATAGTTGAATGAGAGGGATTTTCTACTCAACTTTTAGCAGGCAAGGTATATGTACCCCAAAGCCAATTATGAAGCTACCAAGGTGAAGGAGCCATGAAACAAGCTTGTATCTCTCTTGGCCCAACCTATCTACTCTTAAGCTCAACCATTTTTCTCACAATGGAGCATTACATATCTCATTTAGCCTTTAATAGCTAAGTAACTCTCTTCCATTATCTCACACAACACAAGCAAGGTCTTCTCTTTTCTCAATAGTCCATTAGAGATATTATTCCCTCTATCCTACCCATGGTGGATAAAAGGATCGCAATTTGTTATATGCTTACTACAAAATTCATCCAAAATCAAAACATGGCTCCCAAGCATCCTTAGAGTAGATAATCAATAGTGGGTGATGAATTCCTATCTTGTCTAACCTCTATTCTCACCTACAACCAACTATATTCTAGTCTCTATGTGTGAATGAGGAGAGTTGGGATGGTGTTAATGCACATCCTTTTACCATAATTTTGCTCTACCACGTTTTTAATCATTCTTTCATCATGGTTAAACAATATTTTATACTTATAAACTATAGGGGGCATGAGAGAGGATTGGAACAACCAAAAACAACACCACCACCCCAACCATACCCCAATTTATACTCACCATTTCAACATCTAGTGAGACAACTTCATTTGAAATATTTTTTGTTTAATTGAGGGATCCCATAAACTAATATTTTTTTTATGGTTTCAGAACTTCTTGCCATCCCTTGAGCTATATAAATGAGCCTCACTAGATAGGTATCCAAAAAGTTCATTTCAATTTGAAAATGTCAAATTATGATTATAGAATGTCCCACTACAAAAATACATGTGATCCCTTTTAAGTTGCGTATATTTGTTAAACACATACAAATAATAGGAAGAATTAGATAAACTCGTGTGACACAAATATTCACAATATGTATGTATAAATACACTTCTCTAACCCTTGGTTTCATATTCCAAGAGGTATCTAGGACTTTTATGATTGTTGGCATTCCTCCAAACTGACCCTAATGGATTAGGTGTCCAAAATTCCCCCCTTTAACCCAATGGGGCATATATGAGTTCAAGAAGAGAGTTGAAATACAAAAGTTCATGGCATCCAATGGCTAGATGTGCTATCTGAAATGGTGGTTTAAGGAAAACCACAAACCAAATGAGGTAGAAGAATACAAGGCTTATACGAATGGTGGTTTAATTATTACCACCAACTATGGAACTAAAGTTCGAAGCAGTTCCTAGAGAAGTTTTAAATCTAGCTAGAAATTCAAGTATTTTTCAAACTGGAAGTGACCCATCATGATGGTTTCAAGATGACCAAAAATTGATCTAGAAAAACTAAAGTATTTTGTCAATGGTGGTTTGAGGCAGGCCGCCAACTAAAAAAATTCTCATGGAGCATGACTCTGTCTTTGGCTACAACTTTGAATCTAGATATGGAGGACTCTAGCTTTAGGCTTTAGCAGTTAGCTCTGGTTCAGGCTATTTCTCAGGCTAGCTTGGTGTTTCCTTTAATTTGGTAACTGACCATCAATCCCCCTTATCATATACAAGTTGAGAAGATGAAGAAATCTCCACTATAATATGTGTCAATACCTGAGAATGAACTCTAAGGTATGACTAATATATCTTCTTGGTTGTTGAAGGCCATGCCAAGAAGTGATCCATCCAAGGTGAATATTTTCTTTTGTAGGAGTGTTATGTCTAGAGAATTTGTTTGAATGATGATTATGTTTTCCACAATGCTTACAACGATGAAGATAAAAGCATTGATATTTCACATGGCCAACCTGATTATAATGTTGGCATTTGATACTCTAATTTAGTTGCAGAAAAAGAGCAGGAGCAGGTAACTATGAATCATCCTAAAGAAACCCAACACTATGAAACTGGATTGGTTTGGAATAGTCAAGAATGTGACAAGATGCATCCTTGTCATATCCAAGATCAATTTTGTTCTAGTTGTTGATAATTTCTTCCCAAGGTCTGATGATGGGCTTTGGAAGTGAAAGTTGAACCTTTGCATCTTCATGCAAATCTACTCCTAAAATGGCCTTGCTAATTCAATTAATTTCTAATTGTTGATGTGAGTCAAGTTCAAAAAAAGAAATTTTCAAAACAAAAACCAATTCAAAATGATTATTCTTCTATTATACTTCATCTTGTTGTAGTGGTGACTCAAGTTGGAGAAACTCAATCTTCTCTTGTGCACGTGGTAGAGAGCTTTTAATATCAGCAAGAATGGTTTTGTTGATTATCATTGTGTCATCAATAGTAGTTAGTATCAAAGTATTTAGTAACTCTAATATTGCATCAAGTCTAAACATTTTCTCAAAGAATATAAAACTCTTTCAATCAACTTTGAAAGGGTGTTAGTGTCAACCAACAATGCACCTTCTTACAATTTAAAATTAGAAGTGAACTTATAGATAACAAGACACCATACACATTCACATAAAACTACCCTTGAAAGGTGGTAATGCGAGAAGACTAAACCCAAATAGACTTAAACCTATTGAATATAAATAGTGTTGGGTTGGTGCTCAATCCATATGAAGTAATTTTCACTCTCAAGGAAATAAGAAGTGCCAATAGAACCTGTTAAAAGGCTACCACCAGCATCAAATATATGTGTGGTCCCAATCTTAGATGTAGGAGTGTTACTAGAAGCAAATTGGGCATAATTCCTACTATTGTTGAGGCCAAAAGAAGGTAGAAGATATGAGGTTATGTTTCAAACATAGTTTGTTTGTGAGAAACACTCAAATCAAGCCAATGATTTGAGCTAAAAATAGAAGGATTTCCTTGTACCTTTGTTGGCTTAGGGGGTCCTAACCCAGGTTCAAAGTTAGCTGTGCCAACCAACAAAACACTACATTATTGGCCCTTTCGGCAACAACCTGCGTAGCGCAGGCTGCAGTCTCACCCAAAGCAGTATGGGGGGATGCAAGAACCAAGTTTCTACATCCAAAGACTAGTGTGATGTCTTTTAGTGCCTCAGATTTTCCTTCACACAGATCGATAAACCCTTAGGGAACGTTGCTGCAACTATGTTAAAATAGCCTTCATACCTTCACGAAGGTCTATGATCAACCCTTATGGACCTTTAACATTTAATTTGCCTACTTACACGCATCATAGAGTAGTCCTAAATTAGTGTTTGTGCATATTTACTTCAGTTATTAGTAAACATAAGAGAATTCATCAAAGTATTCATGAAAGTACTTAGACATGCATTACGTACATATTTAACACTTATTCAAGAGAATCACATAACATTCAATCAATATTCCATAAAACACATCATTCATTGACAACATATAAAATTAATAGAGATAAATAGAAATACACAAGAATTCTTCACAAAACTATCTTATTGATCTTTAATTTAGGATTACAGACTCAAAATATCCCTGTACACACAGCTGTAGGGGTCCACGCACTTAGCTGCAGATTGGCCTCTACGCTCTCAGCTGCAGAGCATTTCTTCTTATATCTTACCGACTTCTCCTTGCTATCCCTGCCTTAGACTCTCTAAGACACACCTTATAGTATTTTCCATATGATGCCATGGTCTGCAGACCATGGGTGAACCTAAAAACTGACTCAAACTTTACATAAAACAAGGGGCTAAATCCCCTTGACTCCTATTTTTCTATGCGCTCCGCATCCAAAAATCATGGAGACTTTACATTATTTACAAAAAATGTACCAAAACTTGGGTTATCTTAACCCCAAACTAACCTAGGGGACTGCACCCAACAGGCCCCTAACACAAAGATCATGACTCACCCTCGAGTCACTCTGTTGGCACCATGATCTTACAGTGAAGATCTCCCAGCTCCACCCGAATTACTGCCACTTTAGTAGTGCTCTGTGCCGCTTCCTATTTAACTTCCTCGATCGATTGATCAGTGGTTGGTCCTTCTACTACTAACCTCATCGTTTGTTTTGCCTGTTGTAGTCCTTTAAGCTTATCCTGAATGGTAGTCATGACTTGATAAGCCTCCTCCAACCAAGGCTGAAACCTAGCCTTTAGTAAGACCTCCTTCTTCTACACTTCCTCCACCTATGACAGTAGATGCTTTCCTTCGTGTAACCTGGCAAGGCATTGTGTTGGTGCTAAGGAGCGCGCGATCATCCTGACCTCATCATATTGGCATTGCATCTCCCTTAGTTCGGTGTTCAAAGTTTGTAGCTTCGGATCCTCCTGTAGAGTGGTTACTAGTTTCATAGCCTATTCAAACAATGCCGCACAGTAAATGACTATGGCATCCAAGGTAGCCATGCCTTCCTTTATTGTGACTCCGCGTTGCTCCTAGACCTCAGGCAGAGTTCTGGGCTGAAACTTTAACTATAGATCTACAATCTTCATGTTGAACTTGAACGTGACTTATCCAACTTCTGCTTTTTCCTCACACACAACAGTGGCTAGGTTTCTGATTTTGGCTTTTGGTTGTGCATCCTGTGGGATGTGAAGTTCAGGCACTGTATTACATACTTCCACTACTACTGACTCCAACCATGAACTATGTGCATGTAGCGCCTCCTTTTCCTTCAAAGACTTTGTCTTTTTAGTGAACAATTGTTGATTATTGACTTTTATTTCACTGGCAACAAAGAGTGCTCACTATTCTCTGATCCTGAGCTCTTCCATGACTCCTTTTAGTAATGCATGCAGATATTAGAGTGATAGCGTAGCAAGGATCAGTCCCATTTTTTGTGACTTTTTGAAGCAGTGCATGCTGTTCATCTGTTTCAGCACAGACTGCCCCTTCAGGCAAAGGGAAGACTCTCACATCCTACGACCAGACCATCTCTGCAATTGTACTCTTTCCTTGTGCCAAACTGGCTTGCGCACTACTCTTCTTCCCAACATCTTCCTCAATTCTAGTTTCTTGGAGTTGAAACTCTTGCAAATCCTTCTAAACGCCCCCTAATGTCTACATGTATTGCTACTTGAACTATTGCAGCACTTCTATTGTGGTGTCTAGAATTTTATTGCCAATCTCGTCGAGATTGCCTTCTGTTAATACCATGGGATCAACCCGTGTTCTATCAGATTTCTACTTCTTTCGCACTCCTCCTTGCTACTCTGTGCCACGTCTTTTCAAAATGAAGGGGTTACTCTGCCCTTCATCACCTCCGTCACCTTGTCCTAGAATCTCTTCTGCGTCCATCTTGCTCCACTTGCTCCTTATCAGCGCATTCTTGCTCTATTTGATCGTTTTCTGTAGCTTCCTTATTTTCTGCTCTGCTAGGGTACGTGCAACTTTCCTAGCAGCCACCTTTCGTTTCTGCACAGCAGAACTTTCCGCACCTATGCTTGGTCTAGCATTTATGTTTGATGGGGCATGCCACTATGTACGCCATTTCACTACAACCTCCTATACATCCATTTCTGTCACCAAATATGGAAACTGGTGCCATTTCTGCTCTGGATCCTTCCATGCTTAGATATAAATTCTATGGAAATCAGACTTGAACATCGTGTAGGATGATAGCTACGTGAACAAGGTTGGGGACAACCTCGGAAACTCATTGATTTCCATACAAAGATGCATTTCCATAAGAACCCAAAATACCTATGTCTCTGTAATCCATGTGGCATCCTTTGTACACCATAAGGAAGAGAATTGCGTTGCCTGCGGTAATCCTTCCTCGAGAAGAGGAAATTGGCTATCCTCCATAAATCTCCATGAAATGAGTACAATTGATAGAAACAACCAAGAATAGTGGGATGGCTTGGTTTTGTCCTGAGCCTTGTGGTAGTTTGCTAGGAACTCTTGACAGAGGTACCATGCCTAATTAAATTGCATGCCCTTCACGCATTGCGCAGCAAGGGAAACTACAGGTGTCAGAAGTTCATCTGCGCAGCATTTTCTCATCACCTTCCCTACCAAGATCTAGGCAGCCAATTGAACATTTGAGTCTATTATCAAAATAATGGAATACCCTCATGACTTCTTGAGGAGGTCGTAATCCCTCTTCATCCTCTTTACAAGATATTTTTCCCTAGTCTTTCCTCTAAACTCCTTATCCAGGTTCGGGCCTTCATAAGGCAGCCGCATGATTCTATGAATTAGCATGTATGTAATGGGGATAGCCCCCCTAGCCACAAACATCCATCGTGCACCAATGTGAGTAGCTATCGCACACATATCATATTAATGGGGGTGCGGTGATAATGTGGCACCCACAACAAATTGAGCAACCCTAATTGCTCGACATCACGGACCCATTCCTCCGTCTCAAGTGCTGTAACACTTGTTTCTTCATAATAGACCCTCTGCATATATTTTTCCATTTCTAAGTGTGGAAACTTAGCGTGGTCTGCGAGGTCCCAACCCTCCATTTTTAACAATGGGACCCTTGCGAGTTGAGGGCCTTCAAGCTTAGGTAGCAGGGTCATGGATATTGTAAACTTCTTAGCATTTGATTCCTTCACGACCTTTGCTTTTCCCTTCCGCAGAGAGATATACTTTTGGAGCCTTGTCAATGTTTTCGCTCCTTCAGCATCAGTGCCCTTTTTTCCCTAGGCTTCTTCTACCCCTAGGTCCACTACTTTCACCAGTTGCTTCTCTTTCTTTTGCTTCTTTGCCTTGGTATGCTTCCTTGGGGATGCACACACTGACACCTGATGTTTCTGATTTTCCTTTTTTGCGGGTTGCTTCATTTTTTGTCTTTTTCCATGGTCTGTTTTGGCCTGGGAAACCTTAGCACCATGGGTACCACAAGCGTAGCCTCTACACTTGACATCTCTGGTCCTGGTGCATCAGACATAGTTGCTTCCAAACTCAGGGCTTCGACGGGGTTGGTAGCAGTCATTCTCTCCATAAAAAACTCGTGAGATTCAGTAGAAATGTTTGCTCGTGACAAGAATTCTTCCCATAATTCTCATCTCATAGGCGACAGATAGCGGAATTCAATAACAACTCTTAGAGAAAAAAGTGTTCTCTGTTGGACTGACATGCGTAATTTATAGGAGATTTTGAATTTAAATCCAACTGTTCCCCCCAATTTTTGACAATAAATTTTGTTTTGGCAGCAGATCTTCAAATATTGTTGCCTTAAATGTTGCCACCCCGCTCCACTGAACCATCTTCTGGCTGTCAAGTCATGAACAGTAACTCCAATGGTCATTTTCCGGCTACCCTGGGCAGTAACTTCCTCCATGGGGCAGCTTCTTAAGTGTAGCTTCATAGGTTACATCTTCATCACTCTCCACACAGCTTGCTCACTGCATTGTCCTCTAAGCTGGGAAGTGTAGTTTATAGTCCCGCGCTCCCTTGCAACTTCTTGGAGCACTATGAATATCTTGCTACCATATATTCATTATGTAGGATCCCCTATATACAACTTCAACCTGCTCCCATTCACTCTTCCCGGGAAGGGTTCCCCATTCAGCTTTGCGAGCTAAACTGCGCCTCCATCTGTAATTTCTTTAAAAATATATGGCCCTAACCAATGCATATAGAATTCACCTAGAAATTTAGTGAATTTACTATCATATAACAAGGAAAGATCGTTTACCTTGAATGTGCAAAGCTTGATATGGCAATCATTCCACAACTTTTCGTGTTCCTTCTACACTTGTTGATGTAATCCTACCAAAAATTGATCTTCTTCGAGCTCCATCAGCTACGCGAGCCATTCTTCCAAGGCCTCGCTATCTGCCATATCCATTAGTGATGTTATGCATAAAATAGATACAATGTACTCCATTGGCATTATAGCTTCGACCCCATATACTAATCTGAATGACCTTTTCCCTATTAGCTTCTTACAAGTAGTCCTATAAGCCCATAGTACTGTAGGTATGCACACATCCTAGTCATTTCGCTGCGCATTGCAGATTTTTGTTAGTGGGTTCTCCAAAATCTTATTAAAGTCTTCAACAATCCCATTGGCCTGCAGGTGATATGGTGTACACTTCTAATGGTAGACATGGAATTGCTCAGTCAATGCACTAATTGTTTCGTTTAGAAAGTGCATACCTTTGTCGCTCATCAAAACATTCGAGCAGCAAAATCTGGTTAAGACATACTCAAACAAGAACTTTGTTGTCATAGCCCCGGTACAATCCTTAACCGGCTATGCTTCCACCCATTAGGTGAGATATTCTGTCGCGGTGAAAATATAGTGCAAACTTGTTTTCTTTCCTAGGGCCTGAATTGGCCCAACAAAATCAATCACCCACTTCTCAAATGGCTGAAAATATACTTGAGGATGTAGTGGTACCTCATCCCTTTGCGAGGGTCTCCCAGTTGCTTGACATGCATCGCATACCTTACAATACGCCTTGGAATCCTTGTGCAAAGTTGGCCACGCTAGACCTGTGCGCAAAATCTTCTGCACAGTTTCCTTGCAGACATAATTGCCTTCTGTAGCTCCCACATGAGCTTCGACAAGAATGTTATCCCGCTCAAAGTCTCGCACATATCTTCGCAATACAAATGTCCTGCAATGACTGAAAAATCGGTTGCGCACACTACTAATTCATTCTTTTGTTGGCTTATATATCCTTCTAGTGCCATCCCCGTAGTCAAGAAGTGAATAATATCTGCAAAATGGTCATCCGCTACATGCGCCGCAAAGATCTGTTGTTGGGAGCAGGATCCCCCAAGGGAAGTTTTGGGGCTAAAAACCCATGTTTAAGTCAATTTTTGTAATATTATTGTAAAGACTCCATATTTTGTGGTTGCGAAGTGCGAAGGTGTTATGTGTCATAAAGGGTAGCCCGCCCTTAGTTTTGTAAAGTAAAGTCAACTATAATAGATCTACCCATGGTCCGCAGACCATGGGATTGTATAAAAAGAGCTAAGCTCTAAGTAGTTAGGGAGATAGAACAAGTAAGAGAGTCATAGATTTCGAGCAAGAAGTCTAAGTCTTTGGTTGTAGCATAGGTAGCGGCTCTGCAGCTGAGTGCGTAGAGGCCTAGGGTAGAAGTCCACAACTGAGTGCGTGGACCCCTGCAACTGTGTGTGCAGGGTGAACAGAGTCTATAATACTTGGAAGATATTAATAAAAGAATTTATTCTACAAATTATGTGTCTTTGTTCTGTTGATGGGTTTGAATATATTATGTATGCATTTCCTTTATTATGCTTTTATGATGTGTGAATGAATGCGATTACATTACATAATTAAACGCAATTACGAATATCTGATTACGCGGTGATAACTTTAATTATTCGACAAGATAAGAAAATCACTTAGGGTAATTGAGGAATCTGCACGGTGCGCTGCCATAATAGCGCAAAAGTACCTAGGCCACAGATTAGGGCTACGCGAAGGTTAGTCATATACTTTCATGAAGGTACTGAAAGCCAGAATAAACAGTTTGTCTTACAATCCCTAGAGTGAGATCACCTACGCGAAGGCAGGGATAGAATAAATCAAACGACATCACAACCATATCAAGGTGTGGAAACTTGGTTCCAACATCCCCCCATACTTCTTTGGGTGAGACTTCAGTCCACGCTCCATGGGCTGATGCCGAAAGGGCCAGTAGTGTAGGGATTTGTTTGGCTAATTAACAATGAACCTGGGTTAGGCCCCCTCAAGCCAACAAATGGTTACGTTGCCGGGATTGGAATCTGCATAAGGGATGTGTAATGTCGTATCCTGGAATCCAACTAAGAAGGAGATTAGAGATTGGTTGGATAGAAAGATCCACGAAATCTTGGCGCAAGAGAACAGAAACCCATGGCTAAAAAAAAATTAGTGGTTGGACAGATACATATATACAGAGATCCACGAGATCTTTTTCTGCTCCTTCCCTATCGAGCTATACAAGTGGATCACGAAGCTAGCAGATAGCCAAGGAAGGTGGAAACTTGACGGTCCTATTGTGTGGACCTCGGAGCTAGTGCAAAGGTTGGAAGCATCGGAGGATAAGATCGCCTACACTGTCAGTCATTGGCTTGATCGCGTTATAGGAGGATTTCTGACTAAATTTGCAGTGGACACCTCAGTCAGGTATAGCGAGGCAGAGCAACCATTTTTCAAAGGACTGTGAGGCAAGTACGTAAAATCTTTGAATACTTGGATTAAAATGTTGTTGTGCAAAAAACAAGTTATGTAGCTACCTTGATATTTGAGACTACACGAAGTGCAAAATCTTACAAGAACAAAGTAAAACAGGGTCTGGAGTATAGCCCCTTGATTTCACCTTCGCGAAGTAATGGAAAGGGGATAGCGAAGGTTTCTCTGCGAAGTGCTATTTAGTTAATAAGACAAGGATTCTTGCCTCTGCCCACACCACCTCCAACTTCACCACCCTCCACCTCCACCCACATGACCTCCAAATTCACCCGTACCACCTCCACCTCCACCGCAGTTCAGTATGGAAAATATAGTGAAGCTGCCTTTATTCAAAGGCTTGGGAAATGAGGACCCAGACCAATTCTGGTTCATTGTAAGGGCTGTATGGGAAGATCAAGGTGTTACAGATGATCATATAAAGAAGGTGACACTAGATAGTTCTCTGCAAGATCGCATGCTAACTTGGTATATTAAGTACTATAATGATAACCTAAATGTTGGAGTAGTAGACATCTAGGTAGCATTAAATAGGGAATTTAGTAGGCCTAAATCTGAGGCACATTCGATTATGGGATTCAAAGAGATCATGATGCAACGAGGTGAGATGCCTTCAGAACTAGATCAGAGGTTGAAATGTACAATCCGTGAAGCCAACATGAATTTGACAGATGGATAACATCGCAAGTGGTTTGTGGCTTCACTACTACCACACTTAAGGAGTGCGTTGTCGTAGTAGAAGATAAAAACTCATGCAGAGGCCTTGGAGATTTCCATGAGACTACATGAAACTCTAATGCGAGATCATAATCTAGGAGTTCAACAGATCCATGCACAACTGAAGAATTTGTGCCTTGAGATGCAAAGTCTAAAGCAAGACAAGATGGTTCAACCAGAGGTATGCGAGGAGGTATGGTGCCTAAAATTCAAGAGTCAAGGTCATGACAAATATTGTTGCCCGATATTTGCAAACTACATTGCAGGAGGAGGATTGATGCTTTTAAGGCCAGAAGCTCATGCAAGACCTAGCATGGGGCCTGTATTACGGTGCGCTATGTTTGAGGTAGCTGGAAAACATGTAATGGATAACTGTCACTTGTTACAGAAGTATGTACAAGCACCGCAACAGCTATTCTACAACTTTTGTAAGTCGGTAGGACATGATGAGCGTACTTTTAGGAGCTATGAATTGATGATGGATAGAACTCCCACCTATAGAGTTCAGGCTGAAACGTGGCCCCTCGACTAGAATGTAGGGATGGCGTGGATAGGATTTCAAGGGTGCAGATGAGGCCAAGGCCAAGGAGGACCTGGTGGAGGTCGATGATAATTGATTTGCTAAAATTGCAGAGGACCAGGACACTATGCCCATAATTGCACTAATCCAACGCGTCCGTCGTGCAAGTATTGCACGTTGTTTGATCATGAAACTTAAGATTGTCCTACACTGATACCTAGGATAAGTGACAAGGGGGCGCTACCACCTCCGCAAACTCAGAACCTACAGATGATGAGGTTTGAGCCACGCGAGGAAGACCCTAACATAAATATAGTTCTCAAAAGTGGAATTGTGATAGGAGATGAGAAGGGGAAACAACCAGAAGATAGTACATGGGTTCGCAAAGCCTCAACAAAAGAGGTTGAGTTCAATTTTCAGTGCACTCATGAAGCCTTCATGGAAGCTAAGAAGAGCTTCGCTGAGGCCTCCACCTCAGGAAGCAAGGATAATCTTGAGCCGGAGATGGACCCCTCTATGCTGATGACTTTCCTGGAAACCTATATGAATTTACTGCGTGATAGTAAGGCTGTGAAAGGGTTATAAGAACTCATCAATAGATGTGCTAGAACCGCGACAGGTGAGCTGTACATAGTACGAAAGATTGGAAAGCATAAAACAACAATGGGACGAGAGATGAGACTGACTGCACAAATAGGAGAGTATGAAATGGATTAAGTCATTTTGGATTTGGGGTCAGATGCGAATGTCATACCAAAACATACCTGGGAGCGAATGGGGAGACCTGCGCTGTAATGGTCTCCAATTTAGCTAAGGATGGCGAATCAGCAAAAAATCGTCCCCATGGGGCGGCTACAGGGGGTGACAATGGACATTGAGAGAGCAAGCGCACTGACTGATTTTGAAGTAATAGAGATAGTGGATGACAAAAATACTATCTTGTGCTCCTAGGAATTGACTGGGCTACTGATATGAATGGGGTAATCAATATGAAGAAGCGAAAGATGATCTTTGAGAAGAAATCATTGCGCATAATAGTACCCCTCGATCCTGCTGAAGGATCGCGCTATACTGAACCTATCCGCGATTATGAGAGTGATGACGACCTAGACTGTATCTATAAGATAACAATGTGAGACCAAGATTGGGTGAATCCCACCATGGATGGACGGATTACATGGGATTGCGAGAGTTCCTGCACTTCAGACTTCGACAAAGAAATAGAATGCTGGTAGAATCGGTTACATGAAGTAACTACATTGAATTGCAACATGATGACCCAGTCGCTGTGCTGTGTGTCATCAGAGGTAAGAAATCTGCCTATTTATGATGGTTTGAATGAGGTAGATATCTTTTTGGATGCATTTGAAAGGGAGGTACCAGAAAAGCAACGCTTCCAGGCCTTGGATTGGGCACTACGCGCTACGCCCGTAAGATGGTGGGGTACGCACAAGGGAAGCTTTGATGATTGGTGAGAATGTAGGAGGATGATTAGAACATGATTTGGGAAGCCTATGATGCAACTGATAGACAAGTATGATGGGAAGAATGATCCACGTGTGCATCTGGCCAAATGGACCCAGGCTCATGGAGAAAATCCCCAACCTGAGTGGGTGCACCTATTCTGTCATACCCTGGATTTTATCCCAATGAGTTGGTATATAGAAACATAGCTCTACCATGGGACAGGTGAATGGGACATCTTGCATGAAGGATTCATTACGACATTCATTTTTTAGGACAGGTTTGACAGTATTGATGAAGCGCTACAAGAGGTGAAAGAAGCTATCTTTAGGATACCATAGGTTCCTTTAGACCTAATTCAGCCTGAATGGGCTAGCCAGCTGAGTCACACGCTAGAATTTTATAATGTAACTACTGAAGAAGAGGATGAGGATCCGCGGAAGATTAACATTCTAGAAACAGAAGGCCACTGCGAGGTTCAAGGACCATAGATTGAGAACCCTGATATAACCGCGCCATTGAAAATGAAACAAGTGAACATTGGTATGGAGGCAGAACCCAAATTCGTAAAGATTGGAGACTACTGGGATGACATGGCACTGGATAAATTCGTTGAATTGCTCCATGAATACCAGGACTTATTCCCTACCAAGTTTACGGATATGAAAGGAATAATCGGGGACCTAGGAATGATGAAGATCACGTTAAAGCCCAACGCGAAGCTAGTTAAGAAAAGGCCTTACCGTCTCAATTTGAAATATAAGGAGAAGGTCTACTTAGAGCTAGACAAGATGCTCACGGCAGGCATCATTGAGCCTATGGAAGAATCTAATTGGGTAAGCCCAATGGTGGTGCAAGAGAAGAAGCAGAAGGATGAGATAAGGATATGCGTGGATCTCAGAAAATTGAATGACTCTTGTGTGCATGATCCTTTCTCAACTCCATTCACAGATGAAGTATTGGACAATGTAGGTGGCCAGGATGCATATTCCTTCACTGATGGCTTCTCTAGGTACCAACAAATCAAAATTGTGTCTGAGGATAGGAGAAAGAAAACCATCGCAACTAAGTGGGGTCGTTTTCAGTACACTATAATTTCGTTTGGATTGAAGAATGCACCTGCAATCTTTTTGTGTATGGTTGTTGCGACATTCAAGGAATTTATTCATAAGTTCCTGGAGGTATATTTTGATGACTAGACTGTATTTGGGCTGGTTAAGCGCCATGTAGCAAGCTTGCACTTGATGCTGGATACTTGTCGAAGATACCAGATCGCGCTCAATCTCAAGAAGTGTTTGTTTCTCATTCCTTTTGGGAACCTATTGGGGCATGTGGTTTGCAGACAAGGACTGATGGTAGACCCCGCGAAGATCATGGTGATATTGAACTTGGAAGCATCAAGAAGTGTGAAACATCTGCGTGCTACTCTGGGATAAATGGGATATTACAGAAAGTTTATTAAAATGTATGTCCAAATCACCGCGCCTATGGAGAAATTGTTGAAGAAGGATGTCACATTCTGTTGGAACGATGACTGTAAAAAGAGCTTGGATATATTGAAAGAAAAGATGGTTATCACGCCGATTCTAATCTTCCTTGACTGGAAGAAAGAGTTTCATGTACCTGTCGATGCATCCAGGGTAGCACTAGGGGCAGCGGAGAAGGCTTGGACCATCCTATCGCATTCGCAAGCCGCATATTATCCAAAGCATAGAAGAAATATTCTACCTCTGAGCACAAGGGGCTAGCTATGGTGTATGCACACCAGAAGTATAAGCACTACTTTCAAGGAGGCCATTTTAAGATGTATATGGATCACTCTATGCTGAAGTACCTGGTCAATAATCCTGTGTTGGGGGAGAGAATCTGCAGATGGCTCTTATTGTTCCAAGAGTACGATTTTGAATTTTTTGTGAAGCCTAGATGATTGAACATGGGACTAGACCATCTATCACGCATCAAAACAAGGGAGGAACCTACTAACTTGGAAGAAGGATCACTTGACACACAGCTATTTGCAGTTCATGTCACGGATGGTCATTTTGAGGATATAATACACTTCCTAAGAATAGGAACTGCATCGAATGGATAATCTGTCCAGCAAAAGAAGGAATTAGTGGTGCGTGCGGCAGAAGTGCAGCCAGTGAAGGATTGCACAGCCGCCATGGCCGCGAAGTTCCTATTTGGGCATATACTGACGCGATTTGAATGTCCAAGGATCTTGATGAGTGATCGTGGTATGCACTTCCTAAATGAGACGATCAACACACTAACGGAGGAATTTCAGGTATATCACTAGAAGAGCACACCTTATCACCCACAGGCTAACGGGACAGTGGAGGTGTTCAACAAAGTGCTTGAAAATGTGCTGACCAAGGTTTGCAATGCTCAACGAAGTGATTGGGACCTACGCATACCTGCAGTACAATGGGTTTATCGAGTGACATGCAAGAAGTTAATGAGACAAACCCCTTTTAGGCTTGTCTATGGTGTGGAAGTCGTAATGCCTATGGAATACATCGTGCCTAGTCTACGCATAGTAGCGCTCATAGGTATGACGGATCATGGAGCCCTGGAAGAGAGGCTCGTGCAGCTGGATGAGCTCGAAGAAGAAATAATTTTGGCTGGATTTCACCAACAGGTCCAAAAGTAGCGTGAAAAGGCATGGCATGATCGACACATCAAGCTAAGCACATTTAAATTAAATGATCTAGTTTTGTTATATGATAGTAAGTCTGATAAATTTCTAGGGAAATTCAGGATGCACTAGTTAGGGCCTTATGTTATTAAGGAGATTAACAACGAAGGAGCAGTACAGCTGGTCAAGTTAAATGGAAAACCCTTCCTAGGAAAGGTGAATGGCAGTCGCTTGAAGCCATACATCGGTGATCCGGCCATGTGACAAAATGAAAGTAGCATAGTCTTAGCACTCCAGGCAATTGAAAGGAGGCGCGCGACTATAAACTACACTGCCCCGGTTGGAGAGCTATGTGATTGGAAGATGGTGCTGAGTGAGGACGTGTCACTGGGTCTGCGACAACGCGGAGGAAGCTGGGCTACCTAGGGAGAAAACACACAAGTCAGCTGGAAAGTGACCGTTAAAGTCATTGTTCATGAAAAGACAGCAGAAGTGAGGCCAAATGGAGTGGGCGACCAGCATTTAAGATGAAATTTATGGCTTAGATACCTGAAAATCTACCGCCAATCCAGCATTAATGAACTGATTTTGGGGGGAATGGTTAGGTTTGAATTCATAATGCCCTAGAAATTAAAAGTGGCTATCTAGAGAAAAACACTTGGCATTTTGGGAATTGATTTGTTGCACTCTTAGATGCACATGAACTGTGAATTCTTTCAAGATCTGGTAGTGAGTCCGGCGTTTGAACAATTGTCAAAGGAGACACAAGCACTAGTGAATAGCGATATGTTGACCCGTGCAAGAGCTATGAACACCGAAGGAGTGACAACCGAGCCAAATGTGCAAGAAATTGATATGGGGGTCGAAGCAGCTACCCTGAAAGTAGCTGAAGTATTGGCAAAGGTCCCTAAATCCCCAAGAACTCCGAGACCGAAGCCAACCCGACCAAGGAGACCATGAAAGACAAGAAGGGCAAGCAACCTACTGCGTCTCCAAGACGAAACCCACCAAAGCCCACTGCTAGGAGAAAGGAAAGGCTATAAACCTAAAAGCAGAACAACAGGATATTGAAGACATCCCCATGGACGATGAGGATGTGGGAGTGGAAATAGAAGAGGTTGAAGCCCAGGGTGTGGACCCTATTACACAGTTGTCAGAGTATGTCCCTCCGTGCAAGCCTAAGTCCAAGGTCGCAAAGGACATTGATGAACGTAAGACTACTTTGCAAACCCCTCTGCTACCAGATGAAATCATTTTTACGGTTCGTGTTTGGCATGGGTGTCGATTTTGAAGCTCGAAGACTAGGACTTGTCAGACCATGAGTGTAGGTTTTAACCCCGTACAGAAATTACCTGCATATGAATTCTAAAACACATAAAATAAACAATGCGAGAGCATAACACATAAAACACATATACACAGAGATTTTCCCTTAGATCCCAAAACCGAGACTACCAGCTTGATTTTTCATTTTTTAACTTTCAATGTTACAATACATATTTATACATACCGAAGCATCCAATACCATGGATTGAAAACCATCGTGTCCAAAACTGCGTCCAAAACCATGGACCAAAAACCATTGCGTCCAAAAACATGTGCGAAAATAATGCACAAAACCATAGGTGGGTCCACCCACCCTAACATATGTTCCAAAAACAAAATTTTCCAAGGCGCTGCATCGGACCCCATAGAGTGGGGTTACCTGCAACCCTCAAACCCATTGTAACCCCCACGCTACACAATCGGTGCAATGAGGGGGGGCTCCACCCCCTCTCTAACCCCTCGGTTAACTACGTCGGCTAGTCATGGAAAGAATATAAGACATCCCAACAATCTCCCACTTGTTGTTTTCTTTCCACAGGGGGCCATAAGAGAGCTTAGTCATTTATCCAACCCTACAATACCCATTGTTTCTCTACGCCAAGAGAACTTCTCAGAGCTCATAGATTTTTTCAATGCATCTGTAGTATTCTTCAAAGTGTCCACCTTTACCAGAAACACATTTTTGTCTTCTATCATATCCCTCACAAAGTGATATTGAACAACAATGTGCTTTGTCTTTGAATGATATGTAGGGTTCATTGCCAAGAAAATTGCACATTGGCTGTCACAGTCTATCCTTATAGCTTCCTATACTAACCTAATACTTCAACACAATCTCTACAACCAAATTGATTCCTTGCTTGCATGAGTGGCTACCATGTATTCTACCTCTGTAGTTGATAGTGCCACTAAATATTGTTTCTTACTCATCCAACTGGCTGCACCTCCAAATAGGTTAAACACATACCCACTTGTAGATCTTCTCTGATCCAGATCTCCAGCCCAGTCTGCATCAACAAAACCATGAATATTAAACATTTTTTCCAATCCTGGTATTCTTTGGTAATACAAACAATAATCGCTAGTGCCACGTAAATACCTGAAAACCCGCTTCACTGTTGTCCAATGCTCCTTTCCTAGTTTTGACATAAACCTGCTCAATGCTCCCACTGCATGTGAAATGTTTGGCCTAGTACAGACCATTGCATACATCAAGGTACCGAATACACTTGCATATGGAACACGGGACATGTCCTCTTCCTCTTCTTGTGTCTTGGGACACTATTCAGCAGATAACTTTCCACCTACAGGATTAGGAACCTTCACCAGTTTACTAAAATGCATATTAAATATTTGCAATATTGTCTCGACATACTTCCTATAGTTTAACTAGAGCTTCCTCTTTCTCTGATCTCTTTTAATTTCCAGCCCAAAATATAGTTTGCAGCACCAAGATATTTCATGTCGAATTTGGAGGACAATTGGGTCTTCAAATCCTGGATAATTTTTTTGTCATTTCCAACCAGCAACATATCATCCACATACAAGACCAAATAAATAACACGGTCACTAATTAATTTAAAATACACACAGTGATTTGCTTTGCTTATGGTGAAGCCAAGTCCCCATATAAATGTATCAAATTTCTAATACCACATCCTTGCTGACTTTTTTAACCCATATAGAGACTTCTTTAACTTGCATACCAGTTCTTTCTTACCCTTCACCGCAAACCCTTCAGGTTGCTTCATGTAGATTTCCTCCCCCAGATCCCCATGAAGAAATGTTGTCTTCACATCCATTTGTTCTACCTCAAAATCAAAAGCAGCAGCAATAGATAAAAGTAATCTAATAGAAGTTACCTTGGCAATAGGAGAAAAAATGTCACCAAAATAAATTCCTAGCACCTGGGAATAACCTTTTGCTACCAACCGAGCTTTGTATTTCTCCACCTTTCCTTTTGCATTTGTCTTCTTCTTGAACACCCATATGCTGCCAATGGGTTTCCTTCCAGCCAAAAACTCCACCAGATCCCAAGCATCACTTTTGTGCAAAGATGCCATTTCATCAACCATGGCCTCTTTCCAGAGTTTTCCATCCTCTGAATCTATTGCTTCCTTCACAGTTCTAGTATCATCATCAGTAATAGATAAAGAAAAATTTGAATAGAAAGCAAATGGACTATACCTTTCTAGCTGCCTTCTTTCTCGAACTGATCTTCTCACACACGGAATTTGTGGCTCTTCATCTTCTGATTCCTCCTCTACTGTAGAGTCTTATTCTTCCTCCTTTAGCTCAAACTCTATCTTCTCAGGTTCCTTTGGTTGGAATTCATGTTTAATAACATCTTTCACATCTCTGAACACCACAACTCGGCTGTACACAACCTTCCTTGTTATTGGGTTCCAAAGCTTATAACCCTTTAAACCATCCTTATACCCAATAAAGATGCACTTTTCAAATTTACTATCCAACTTGGTTCATTTCTCCTTTGGAAAATTTACATATGCATCACATCCAAATACCCTTAGATGTGAAAGAGATGGTTTCTTACCAGTCCATACCTCTTGTGGAGTTTTATCCTCCAACGCTGATGAAGGTGATTTGTTGACCAGGTAACATGAGGTCTCCACCACCTCTACCTAGAATTCCTATCCTAATCTGACACCACTGAGCATGCTTCTTTCCCTTTCCATCAACGTCTTGTTCATTCTTTCTGCAACTCCATTTTGCTGAGGTGTATATGGAGTAGTCTTCTACCGTGCTATACCACATTTCTTACAGAATCCTTCAATTTCCTTACTGCAAAACTCTCCACCATTATTTATCCTCAGCACCTTTATCTTCTTCTCTATCTAGTTTTCCACCATAGCCTTGAATTATTTAAACTATCAAATACTTCAGATTTCTTCTTAAGGAAATATATCCATGTATTCCTTGAGAAGTCATCTATAGATGATACATAGTACATAAACTTACCCAGTGATGGAACCTTCACACGTCCAAACACATCACTATGCACAAGCTCTAATATATGTTTCACCCTCTTACCACCATAGGGGAAACTCACCTGATTCTACATCCCATATACACAATTTTCACAGAAATCAAAATCCAGAGAGCTATTACTCATACCTTCTACCATACCTTTACCATGAAGTATTCAAAAGCCCTTCTCTCCAATATGTCCAAGCCTTTGATGCCACAACATGGTCTTCTCTCAAGAGACAACTAGATTTTCTGCTCCACTTTCAGGAACCACAGAACTATTGCACCCATCAACAACCGTGCTACCTTGCAGCTTCTACAAAGTTCCAATCCAAACTCCCTGCATCAATACCAGTGATCCCCGAACCATCTTGCAGGTATCCTTCTCGAACACTGTTTTTACACCTGCATCATCCAACTTGCTTACAGAAATTAGATTTCTGGCCAATGTAGGAATATGCAGAACACCCAGAAGTGTTATAACCCTTCCACCTTGCAACTTCAATTTTACTTTTCTACGACCAATGATTCTAGCCTTCCTAGCGTCCCCTAAGAAGACATCACCACCATCGTGTTTCTCATACTCGCAGAACCACTCTATATGGGGAGTGAAGTGAAAGGATGCACTTGAGTCAATCAGCCATGCCTCATGATTTACATGTGTACTTGAAGAAGCCAAGTACACATCCCCACCTTCATCTGAGGTGGCTTTCGCCTCTTCAGAAGGAGCATCATCAGATCTCTTTCCTTTATCAGGAGCTTTAGATTTACAGTCCCTTTTGTAGTACCCTTCCTTTTCGCATTTCCAGCCCACTACCTTTACAGGTTCTCCTAGAGATTTAGATCTCCCTCTAGATTTAGATCCCCCACTCGATGACTTATTTTTGTTTCAGTTCTGGTACCATCCTCTTACAAAGAAGGCATGACCATTATGGCTCTCCATATTTTTCTGCCTCATCTCCTCTATCAGCATGGATGAGACTATTTCATCAAATTGTAAGGCAGTTTTATTGCTACCTATTGCAATAACTAGACTATCCCATGAATATGGTAGAGAACACAACAAATTGATGCACTTATCTTCATCTAAAATTTTAATATCAACATATGCTAACTGACTTACCAAAATATTAAATGCATTTAGATGCTCTTTCATCGAGTCTCCATCTTTCATCCTCAGGTTATACAACCTTTTCCATAGGAACAGTTTATTCACTAGAGACTTAGATTGGTACAAAGTCCCTAACTTGTCCCACAAAACCTTCGTCGTAGCTTCCCCTGACACATTCAACAATACTGAATCTGAGACACACAATAATATTGTGCTCTTTGCCTTTCGATCTAACTTCTTCCATTCTTCATCGGACACCCCCGTTGGTTTAGTACTAGGATCTACTGCAATCCATTGATCTTTATCCACCAATAGATCCTCCATCTTGAGTTTCCACAACTCAAAACTCTGACCATTAAATTTCTCGATCTCTATCTTTCCACTGCTCGCCATCTTCTTTCACCGCCAGAATCGATCTCGCAGATCTCCCACTGAATAGGGTATACCACAGGCTTGAGCGAAACCACTCAGCAATAAAGGCGTACCCTTGAAGCCAAAATAGCTCTGATACCAAATGTAGGTTTCAACCCCGTACAGAAATTACTTGCATATGAATTCTAAAACACATAAAATAAACAATGCGAGAGAATAACACATAAAACACATATACACAGACATTTTCCCCTGGATCCCAAAATTGGGACTACCAGCTTGAATTTTCATTTTTTTCCTTTCAATGTTACAATACATATTTATACATGCCAAAGCATCGAATACCATGGACTGAAAACCATCGCGTCCAAAAACATGTGCGAAAATCATGCACAAAGCCATAGGTGGGTCCGCCCAACCTAACATAGGTTCCAAAACCAAAATTTTCTGGGGCACTGCCCCGAACCCCATAGAGTGGGGTTACCTGCACCCCTCAAACCCCCTGTGATCCCCCCCCTATGCAATCACCACAACGAAGGGGGTGCTTCACCCCCCCTCTAACCCCTTGGTTAACTATGTGGGCTAGTCATGGAAAGAATATAACACAACCCAACAATGAGAAGTTCCTGCACCTAGCGACCGAATAATTGATGTGCCACATCATAGACACCAATACAGGGATGACTACACTAGATCTACATAAGTGGCTCAGAGGAGTAGAGAAGGCAAGAATACTCAACCTTCTCTAGGTGTCACACTATAACCGCACCCCATGACAGTTTTAGTCATCAAGCAGCTGATGTGCTTGGTGCATGATGGGTGTCTATGGCTAGAGGAGTCGATACCCATCACCAATATGTTTATTCACTGCATAACACACCTACCATATACAGGCGAAAACCTAGCTATGATCTTTGGTGGCAAAGGTGGCGAGCTGGCGCTCGCAGAATCAATGAAAGAAAAGTTCAAACTGGTGAAGAATCTATGCGGGTACGCTATCTCCAGCATCTGCAACCCCGCTGTGAAGGTGAAAACATAGATCCTTATAGGGAAGGTGATGCAGAAGTGCTACGCTGATGAGGTACTGTCATTTGTCGTCATGTTCGCACAGCAGTGCGCAAAAGGAGTCCAGTTTAACTGGTCAAACTACCTTTGCGGAGAGTTCCTGGTGACCTGCCATGAAGCATAAGAGAAAAACAAGAAGTTACACTATACCTGGATCTTGTTGTCGATTGTGTTCATAGCATTGGAGCTACCAAAAGAGATCCAATTCCCCTCGATCATGCCAGGCCTTCCTGAAGCAGTGAAGTATGCATCGCTATGGGCGACCAAGGACACAGAGTGCATTCAGGACAACAAGATCTTCTGGATCTTGATGGAAATGAATATTAGGATGGTTATCAATTGCAATTTGTGATTGTTGCCCAAGGTATATGCTAACCTATAGAGCTATGTCGAGTTTAAGGTTGATTTCCATCAGATTTTGATCAGGGCACGGAAGGACCCTACGCAGAAGTCGTACGATTTGCTGTACATAGTGACAGATGATGACAATGATGCAGTGTTGGATAAATGTTTGACGGAGTGGTACACCTCCACAAACTTCATGGTGGGTGGAAGCAAGTCCCCCACACAAAAGAAGAAGGAAGAGGCCAAGCTGAAAATGGCACAGCTGGTTGAAAAGAGGAAGAAGGAGGCCACTGAGAAGGCCCAGGTAGAATAGACAGGTAAGGAGGCAGGAAAATAGAGAAGTGGCACAGAGCAGCGCTGTGACAAAGGTGCGCAGTCGCATTCACTTGAAACTGAAGAGGAGGACACAGAGCAACACGATGTGGACCCTCAAGAGACATCCGGCCACATTAAGCACCAGAGAGAGCTAGAGAAGAGAGGGTCTAGAAAGAAATCACAGGCAACCAAGACCTCGCTGGACCCTATCACACTAACGGAGGGTGACTTATATGACATCGATGACACAGTCCAAGATGTCACCATGGAGGCCCTGCAGCAATTCAAAAAGTAGTAGCAGATAATCCTAGGGGCCATCCAGACAGGACTATAGTTGTTGCTGACCCACACGTTGTAAGGTTGTACAGTGTCTACCAGCATGGCTATCGGCACATCAGAGGCTGTCGATATGCTATGCACGAAGGCTTCCAATGCACTAGTGCTATTGGATCGAGCACTGACAACAGAAAATGAGGCTGACAGGCCCACTATAAGAGCCTTGAAGGGAGTGGGATTGAACCTGGAAGCGGTCTCACGCGAAGCACTCCACATCTTGTAGGATGGAGTAATTTTAGAGCTGAGGGCCCACAAGCACCATGCCCTCCAAGTGATTAGTGAACAAAAAATAAAAAATGAGTAGATGGATTTACAGAGGAACGCTGCCATCATTGTTGAGGCCGAGGCAACTAGCCAGAGCAAGAAGATCATACAAGATGTGGAGGAGGCCTGCAGAATGGTCCTATAATTGGCCATTCTGGACGAGGAGCCGATTGAGATCCGCATCTACAAATTGGCCACAAGGGTGCGTGACACTCGAACAAAGATGGCACCAGTTTAGATAGAATATAGAGCTCTAGTTAAGGGTTCATCCTTCAACACCACCAGAGGTAAAGGAACAGTGGGCGGCCGTTGTCACAGAAGTAGTTGCAGCAGTGGAGAGTGCAGTAGAAGATTGCACATAATTGTTCGAAGAATCGTTTGAGGTCCTGACTGGTTTGCAGGAGGACCCAAACATCCAGAGGTTAGAGATGGAAACGCATGAACTCCAATAGTGTTATGACGAAGTTAAGGGCACAACGTGAGCTATCACGCTGACACAGAGGTTAGCCATGCTGCAAGAAGCCAAGCAGTTGAAGGAATATGTGGATGCAGCGCTGCACAAGGAAGTAATGTTGAAGGTGTGATTAAAGCCCTAGCTAGAGGAAACTTATGCAGGCACGGGAAACATTCAAGGTAGCTTGTGACTTTGCAAGCAACACAATAACATCTTCAGGCCGACAGTGCAGGGGCAGTAATCGAGAAGACAGTCGACGATCCAAATGGATCCTAGAAAACCCTCTAAGTCTTAAAAGTCTTCTAAAAATTCAAGACTATCGCAAAAGAAGAGCCTTTTAAAAAATTGGACTACACTATCGGGAAGCAAAAACGTAGAGAAAACATTGAAAAACAGAGTATCGGTGGCTTAAAACTACTTTGCATGGGAGCTGTCAGATCTGGCCGATCAATGGTCCAAATCTGATCGGCAAATTACAATCGATAGTGATAGGTGGAGGCTATCAGGGACAACCATATAACAATTGTGATCGCGATTAGCGCAGGTCAACGAGGACCGTCGATCAAGCACACAGATCGACGACCCAAGTTGAATCGCGATATCGCAATCGGCAAATACAAGGAGCAGGGTCGTTACATATATGCGATGCGATCGATAGACTCGACGAAGCTATAGGTGATGTTTGACATATTTTGAGTTCCATAAAACAACATTTTCCTTTTGTATTTGTGTTTTTCATTAAATAAACGAAATACGAAGGAAAAACACTGATGCGATGAAACCAGACCCGAAAGGGTTTATGAATGCATATGCATAGTATTTCAAGTCCGTCAAAAGCCATTTTATGGGATTTTTCAGTGTTTAATGTATTTTTTTAATACAAAGGAAACAAGCAGGATTTCAAGCGGTCATAGGCGGTAAATGGTTTTGGCCAGGCTCTGCCCGAGCCCGTACACTGGCTGCCATGTGGCCAAGCCCTAGAGAGAGAAAACCACCCTTTTCGGCCAGTTAACTTCTATATGCATGGACCGCTCGAAATGAACCTCAGCAATTGGATCATGATCTCTCAAATCAACGGTGGAGATGTGATCATGATACAAAGGCGGACCTGATAGGAATATAGTGTGGATTTATGAATATTTAAAGTCTAATGAATAGTGTTTTGGCAGATTTTTCTATGTTTTCTAGTTTTTCTATGTGTAAACAGAAAACGACCATTTTTTGGATTTCAAAGGCCTGATGAGCCATTCTGTTACAGAACAGGTGGCCACCATCTCTGAAAGCGTTTAGCAATTATTGCTAATGCTCAGAAGGGGATCTGAGTGGATAGAGATCAGGAGCCAGAGAGCCCGAGAATGGGAAACGAACAAACATTGTCGATTGGCTTTAAAGCCATAGACTGACAGAAAATAGGGCAAGCAGTATTGAGACAGAGAGTCAGTAAGGAGAGTCTGTGTACTCAGAAGACTTGGAAAATCCAAGTAAAGCCTTGTTGTTTTGTATCTATTGTGTGAGACTCAAATTGAGCTCACTTTTGTAAAAACTCTTTTTTTGAAGACATAATAGAGAGGTCACCACTGAAGGTTGGACCAGGAGACGTAGCCCAAGAGTGTTGGGTGAACTCCTTATTAAACTTGTTGTGTTTATGTGTGTTTGTCTATTATGTTCCTTAACTGCTTCATTGTCTATGTATTTCACAATCTTATCAATCCATTACACAAAGTAACATAGGAAAATCCATGCACATGAGTCTGTAATACCTTAATAATTGTCTAAGATCTCATTATTAGATCAAGTGGTATCAGAGCTTTAGGTTTGGTAAGGTTAAACAAGATTGTGCTGGATTTTTGAATGCTAACTAGGTCAAAGCTCAGATTAGGAGAAGGAGAACGGGTCGAGACTAACCCAAAAATAGGAAGAGTCTATCCTAGGAGGAAAATGGCAGAACAAATTCCCTTGGAATCAGACTCTTAGTTCAGGGATAGTTTCATGACCATGAGAGCCATGGTAGAAGAGATGTATCAAGAATTTAAGAAAGGTCGAGGTTGTTAAATTCGGTCTGGTCAGTCCTCCGTCAGAGATCAAAACTCTTTATGCATTTCATTTTTAGGAGTCCTGCTCCATTTACCCAGCTGCATTCCGTTAGAAGCATGCCATAATCTGATGGAAAAGGTCATGTTAGTCATTTCCCCTCATATCTGGCTCCTGCTGGCTAGGTCTTTTGTCAATGATCACTAAATTCCATGACAGTCAAGGTCTGGTCCTTTAATGGACAAAAGTCATTTTCGATAATTAGGTCTAGGGTTTAATCAATTTGGTCTTCAACCATGTCCAATAAAGCCATGCAGGCCAGAGTGGGGCCCTTACAAGGTTATGATTCAAAGAGTTTCATCGCCATGTGGACAAATTTCGACTGTTCTTCAAAACTCTATTTTGAAGAAAAAGTTAAACAGTGTGTCATTTGTGATAAAATTTTGAAAAGGTCACCAGTTGATTTCTTCAGATGCAGTCATGGTTTCCGTGGCCAAATGCCTTGTCATGCAACCCCTGCAAAAAGTGCCGAAAATTTCATCATTCTAGCTAAAAATTCAAAGGGAAGAAAGAAATTCAGTGTTGCTTTAAGTCAATGAAAAGTGTCAAAAGGAAACATTAGCAAAGTGGGTTTTTGAAGAAGCAAAAATTTAATCCATGACTTCAAAGTCTTTATATAAGAATTTCCACAAGGAAACAAGGTCATTGTGCAAATCAAGGTTATTGAGAAACATAGCAAAGTGTTTGAGAGTGCAAAGCACGCGTTTGGAGGGAGTTGGAGTCGTTTTCAGGAGCGTGGCGCACACACAGAGGGGCGCGGCGCACATATAGAGCGCAGCGCACACAGAGCCACCCCACAATGCAAAGTTTACAAGGGTGCAACACATATAAAGAGTGCGGTGAACTAGGTTTGTCGCACAACGCACACCCACAAAGGCCCGAAATCGTGCCAAATTGCTTCAAGTTGCCGTTGAAACCCCTCAAATCAACAGGTAGGCTCTAAATCTCGATGGCTCATGTATTTTTGTGAAGGTTATGGTGGTTCATGGCTAGTTATAGTGGCAACTAAAATTCATAAAACCAACCACTAGAAAACACCAAAGCCATTGTTGCTAGGGTTGAAAAATTGTGGTGTTGATGCCAAGGCTCCTCTTTCACCTCTCATCTTTTCCCTCCTCTCCATTTTTCCCTTCCCCCCTATCTCATTTTGCCCTATTAACCCTACCCTAAAATATTACCAAACTCCATTCCCTATCCCCTCCTTTTATTTGTCAACATAACACCCCAAAACCCTACCTTATTAAAACTCCAAAACCCTACATTATAAAAACCCCAAAACCCTACCTTATCAAATCCCCAAACCCCCCAACATATCCCTAAACAAAACTTCTCCCCATAACCCCTATTCCCATCATATTATTCCCCTCCTAATACTCCCTTTTTTGATTGTTCCCCTTGGTGGCAGATATCACAACAACACCTAGTTTCACACCATCATCAAAGGGCAGTCGAAGTACAGTACACACAGCAGTCATGTCATCTGAGCATTCATCAGAGTATGAGACGGAGACAAAAAGTGATTCATCCTCGGAAGAACAGGCTCCCAAGAGACATCACAAGAGTGGCAAACATGTTAGGGATGAGCCAACCACCCTCACTGAATTGCAGGTCTACCCTCTTGCCATGTCATGCTTCCAGGATCTATCATGTTTTGGATTTTTGTCAAAGAGTGGCTAATGTTCGAATTCATCATGAGTTGGCCCATCTTTTTGTGCTTCACCTACATGGAGATCACTCTATCTTGGCTGGGGTCACCTTCACACTGACACCCGAAACTGTCTCATTAGTAATCGGTATACCGAATGTTGGAGAACCATGGCACAAGAAACAGAAAGTTGATCGGCAGCATTATGAGCCTTACATTAAGGCCAGTTGCTTGAGACAGCTCACAAGAGTCTTTCCATTCAGATATTTGAAAGATGAATATGCTCCACTCATGAAGTTGATCATTAAGTACTTCAGCTGTGAGGGGAGGTTCTCTCATCTATATGCCTATCACATCAGGTTTCGCATGCGCTTTACTAGGGTACAGATGATGAACATCCCATTTTTCATTTGCAGGAACATAGAGAGGATGAACACCTTCATGCAGCACAACACCCCTCAGCAGCAACTTAACAGTGTTTATCACTTTGCATTTATTAAGATTTTGGTGGTTCATCAGCTGGGATTGCAGGGCATTACTTGGGATGATTTCATCTCCCGTGATCTCTTCAGAACTTCAAAGGTATTATCAGAGGTTAAGCATGAGGGTGAACCTTCTCATCGGTATGAGTGCCATGAGACTGCTAGTGTGTCGGTTTTGATCACATATCAGAGGGGTGCTAGACATTTGTTTGCAGCAGCAAAGCGAGTGTTATCTCCACCTGGGGTGGAAGGGACCTCGCTTCCGACATTAGCACTACAGGTACAAGACAGAGGTAAGGAGCCAATGCATGATGAGGGGCCTTCATGTGAGCCATTAGGTGAACGAGAGACCGAAATCGTTCTCCTTCATGATGATACGGATACAGAATCGACAAGTGCACAGCTTAAAGAGATCATCTAGGAGCAACAATCAGAGATTGAAGCCTTATCCCTTGACTTGGAGAGGGATAAGTGGAACATGAAATATCTGGAGCAGAGGAACAAACAGCTTGGGGATCCGCAAGCGATCATAGAGCTACAAAACATTCGTGAGCATCGCCAAGCTGCACAAAGGAGAAGAGTTGAGCTCACGTCATTGGAGAATGATATTAATGAGGATCGGGAGGCCAACCTCGAGAGAGTTAAAATGCAATTGTAGAGGCTGTTGGACAAGGCCGACAAGGACCATGCATTGCTGAGACACATGGCTTTCCACTACATGGCGCGAAACAAAGTGTGCAAGGCCCGAATCAGGAATTTGAAGGCGAAATTGAGGAAGGCAATCAAGAAGAAAAAGAGGCAAAGGGAGCTCGATCAACTTCAAATATTGGTTGAAGCCTCTTTGGCCCAGCATAACACTTGATAAGGAAGCTCCAGCCCAAATTTCAAGAAATTTGGGGCAATTTTGGTCACATGGCAAATTTTTGGTCACAACATAGGTTTTTTCTCCCTGTGCGTCGCGCCACTGGCGCGACGCTTAGGATTGGGAGCTCCAAATCACAAATGGTTTGCATTTTTGGATTCATCATGAAAAATCACAACTACTGGGGCTTGGACAAGAAATTTGGGCATGATTTGAGTCTCCAGGAGGTCAAAAACGCTCAAAAAATGACCTCTCTGCCCCTATTTTGACACACAGGAAGCAGTCTTGGGAGAATGAAGATTTGGAGGGGAAAATGAGCACCAAATTCAGAAATTCCACTTGGGTTAGAAATTAGATAGGTCAAGCTTTCTAACAAGCACACTTGGACACATTTTGGACTATTGTAGGTACCTCAAAATCACCTCCAAAGTGGCGTTGCACATATAGAGAAAAAGGCCAAAATCGCACCCATTTCGCGACATTTCGATTCGCGACTTTCTCCAAGTGGGCCCGCTTAGTTACACTACACTTTTTTCGGTACCTAAGGAGAAATTTAAAGTATTTCCACTAATGGTTGGCTTCTATCCAAGTGGCAAAGGAAGGCAAGTAGTCACCCAAGCCATTTGTCATTTTTGTAACGCTGCACCTGTAACTAATGGTTGGCTTTCCACTTCCACTTTGTAATGATTCGAAAAACTACCCAAATCTTGGTTGTTCTATTTCCTCATGGCATAGTATATTTATTGTATGCAAACCATTTGCAAAGGGTTGGCTTGTAATTTCTAGGAGACTGTGGGAGAGAAACTTAGTTCTTCATTGTATATTTTGACAGAGGATTAATGAAAGGAAGCGACTCTATTTCATGAGATTCATGTGGTTGTGAGTGTAGAAAATGTGTCTCTTATGTTACATATGCATTTCATAATGTTTCACAGCTCATTTCATATTCATTTCCAGAGAAATTTTCTAAGTTAGATAAGGTAGAATTCAATTTTATTGCTCTGCCTGTGGAAAAATTTCATGTTCAGTGTTCTTCTTCTGTTGAAAAGGATTCATTTACTTATGCCCTTTTCACCCTCCTATGCAATTCCTCCATTCCACGTTATTTCAAACTAAATTGCTAGACTTTCCACCTGTCTTGCCTCATGAAGTAATCTGTGCCTTTGTACTAAATTCTCTGCTCATTGCTGTCCGTTGGTCCCATACCATCCCAGAAACTCAGTCATTCATAAAAATTGCTTCTTGTATCCATATTTACTTACTAGCCTAAGATCAATATTGTACTATGAGTCATCTTAGACCATTCCGTTTACTTATTCGCTGAGTGTGACTCGGAGAGAGCCCTCTCCTGTTCTGGTAGGGCTAGCTACCAGACTGAGCGTGGTTTGTGGTTACCTTGAATTTTGCCTTCCTTTAGCCTAAGGCAGATTTAGGTGTTAACATAGTGACGACTCCATTGGGGAACGAAAATGGTTTGCTTGAAGATTGTTTTGCCCCAGTACATATCTCAAGTTCAAAGCTGATTGTTGATGGTGAACAACGATCAGACATAAGAAGGCTGAAATCATTCACCTGGCAACTCCATTCACTAAAGAATCTAGCAATCAATCCTTCATGGTGAATCCACTGCAGAGAGATCAGTAGCTTTGAGATTTTCAAAAATGGAGTGGGTTGGAAGAAAATACACTCCCATGAGCCGAGATCACATCCTAGGTTTTCCAAATAAAATTCTGAAGGTAGATTGGTCAAGGAATTTGCCTACGTTTATATATGATGGTAAGAAGGACGCTGCTTTACATCTAGTTCGATTTCACATGCATATTCGCAAGTTGAAGGTTGATTTTCCTAAAGATTTCTCGATGAAGATATTCCTGGCCACTCTGGAAGGTGAAGCCCAATCTTGGTATGAAAATTTGCCCGCTGCTTGTATTTACTGTCTAAAGGATTTTCATGCCATGTTCATTGAGAGATATAAAGAATCTTATCCATCATTAAATTTAGTTCAGGATTGTTGCAACCATGCTTATGGCTTTATTGAAAGCCTTGAGAAATATTATGAGGATGATAATTTCATGGATGAAGAGATCATCAAAGCCCTATATGAAATCCATTTCAGCAGCATAAAGATGATCATGAAAATTAGCAGCAGGATCAAGATCTTAGTACAGTGGAAGATGAAGGAATTTTGCATCTTGACAATCAACAAGAATTACATGAAATGGATCAGCTATATGAGGAAAATTTGTATACTCCTTCACTGAAATTAATGAAGACAATCACTGTTTGAGCAAGAGAAAAAAAAAGTGTTGTCTCCTCTGTCTGAAAATGAGATAGATCAACTCTTGAACGGTCAGGTTACAGCTCAAGTTAACGCAAATCTACAGTGTACACATGGTCATGAAGGTGATGCTAGAACTTCTTCCTCTGGTGAAAATAATGATAGTGTTGTAAGCATCTTTATAGATCAGCAGGTTGAAGATTTCCATATGGCTGAAAGTGATGAAAGAGAAAGTGTCATTTCAGTTCTGTCCATAAAAGAAGACAGCATGCAGAGAAGTCAAGTTTCAAATTCAGAATGTGATAATGTTAAGACAACCATTTCAGATTTAGATTCAGATTGTGATGACCAAGAAAACCTTGTACTAAGTCCCATGAAAGAGAACTCTGCTGCTGAAAACATCTGGGATGAAGAAGACAGAGTTTTGGATCCAAATGTTCTCATGTCATCAGAACACCGTCTTCATGAAGAGGTAATCCAGTCAGCTCATGAACAACAAGATGAGATCTTTGCTCAAGCAAGTGAAAGAGTTCCTCTGGATGAATTTATGGTAGATGATAGAAATGTTAGTTTTTGGTTTCAAGAAACATCTGAAGTTGCTTTTCTCATGACTGATGAATATGATGAATATAATGAGAATCCGGTTGTCATATCGTATGAAGATGACCTACCATATATTTATACTTCAGAAGATCAGACCATTCGGGATTCTCTTTTAGATTCTACCTCATATGTCTCATGTTTTGAAGTGTTCTTTGAAGAGGAGATCTGCTCATATACTTGTTCAGAATTTTTTGAGGACCAGGGACATACTCTTATTGAAGTATAGTGTGAAGAATGATCTATATCAAAGGAGAAAGACACCTTGCTCTTTCAGCAGGAGGTCAATCTTCATGTTTTTCAAGATCCAATGGAAAATATGTTGTAGACAGTAGTGAAGGTGATTATTACAGTGTTCAGTGATGAAGGAGATCATGGTAAATTATCTTTTTGGATGCCCAGTTACAAGAATCTATTGTTGACCAGGAGATCTGATCAGGAGAATTAGTCAGCAAGGCATCTGCTTGATTGGTTACATTGGAAGACACATTACACATGATTTTACATATTGCATTAGTATGCAGGTGGCTGTCATCATGATTTGGAACCCTCAGATCTTGATGGACTGCTGCCATTGAAAAAGTTTTGTGAGTTCTTGTTTTAGTTAAGTCAGACATGAGTCGTTTCCTTTTGTTAGAGTCAAGTTTTTTCAGTCATGTCAGTTTGCATTGAGTCAGTTTCAGTCAAGTTTCAGTGAATAAATTGAGTCATGTTGGTTTGTCGAAAAAATGACTCCATAGCCCAAAGGAAGAAGGCACTATCTAGCTCTTCCAGAGATTTGCTGTTCTTGGCACCTCCAAGGAGCTACCATCCCCCATTGGAGCCAATGTTAGAGTTGGTCTAGTCAGTCCTCTGTCAGAGATCAAAACTCTTTATGCATTTCATTTTTAGGAGTCCCGCTCCATTTACCCAGCTGCATTCCGCTAGGATCATGCCATAATCTGACGGAAAAGGTCATGTTAGTCATTTCCCCTCATGTCTGGCTCCTGCTGGCTTAGGTCTTTTGTTAATGATCACTAAAGTCCACGATAGTCAAGGTCTAGTCCTTTAATGGACAAAAGTCATTTTCGATAATTAGGTCTAGGGATTAATCAATTTGGTCTTCAACCATGTCCAATAAAGCCATGGAGGCCAGAGTGGGGCCCTTACAAAGTTATGATTCAGAGAGTTTCATCGTCATGTGGAGAAAATTCGACTGTTCTTCAAAACTCTGTTTTGAAGAAAAAGTCAAACAGTGTGTCATTTGTGATAAAATTTTGAAAAGGTCGCCAATTGATTTCTTCAGATGCAGTCATGGTTTCCATGGCCAAATGTCTTGTCATGCAACCCCTGCAAAAAGCGCCGAAAATTTCATCATTCTAGCTAAAAATTCAAAGGGAAGAAAGAAATTCAGTGTTGCTTTAAGTCAGTGAAAAGTGTCAAAAGGAAACATTAGCAAAGTGGGTTTTTGAAGAAGCAAAAATTTAACCCATGACTTCAAAGTCTTTATATAAGAATTTCCACAAGGAAACAAGGTCATTGTGCAAATCAAGGTTATTGGGAAAAATAGCAAAGTGTTTGAGAGTGCAAAGCACGCGTTTGGAGGGAGTTGGAGTCATTTTTAGGAGCACGGTGCACACACAGAGGGGAGCGGTGCACACAGAGCCACCCAACAGTGTAAAGTTTAAAAGGGCACGTCACATATAAAGAACGCGGTGCACTGGGTTTGTCATGCGGTGCACACCCACAAAGGCCCGAAATCATGCCAAATTTCCTCAAGTTGTAGTTGAAACCCCTCAAATCGACAGGAAGGCTCTAAATCTCGATGGCTCATGTATTTTTGTGAAGGTTATGGTGGTTCATGGCTAGTTATAGTGGCAACTAAAATTCATAAAACCAACCACTAGAAAACACCAAAGCCATTGTTGCTAGGGTTGCAAAATTGTGGTGTTGATGCCAAGGCTCCTCTTTCACCTCTCATCTTTTCCCTCCTCTCCATATTTCCCTTCCCCCCTATCTCATTTTTCCCTATTACCCCTACCCTAAAATATTACCAAACTCCATTCCCTATCCCCTCCTCTTATTTGTCAACATAACACCCCAAAACCCTACCTTATTAAAACCCCAAAACCCTACCTTATCAAAACCCCAAAACCCTACCTTATCAAATCCCCAAACCCCCCTACATATCCCTAAACAAAACTTCTCCCCATAACCCCTATTCCCATCATATTATTCCCCTCCTAATACTCCCTTTTTTCATTGTTCCCCTTGGTTGTAGATATCACAACAACACCTAGTTTCACACCACCATCAAAGGGCAGCTCAAGTACAATACACACAGCAGTCATGGAATCTAAGCATTCATCAGAGTATGAGATGGAGACACAAAGTGATTCATCCTCGCAAGAACAGGCTCCCAGGAGACATCACAAGAGTGGAAAACATGTTAGGGATGAGCCAACCACCCTCACTGAATTGCAGGCCTACCCTCTTGCCATGTCATGCTTCCAGCATCTATCATGTTTTGGATTTTTGTCAAAGAGTGGCTAATGTTCGAGTTCATCATGAGTTGGCCCGTATTTTTGTGCTTCACCTACATGGAGATCACTCTATCTTGGTCGGGGTCACCTTCACACTGACACCCGAAACTGTCTCATTAGCAACTGGTATACCAAATGTTGGAGAACCATGGCACAAGAAACAGAAAGTTGATCGGTAGCATTATGAGCCTTACATTAAGGCTAATTGCTTGAGGTAGCTCACAAGAGTCTTTCCATTCAAATATTTGAAAGATGAATATGCTCCACTCATGAAGTTGATCATGAAGTACTTCAGTTGTGAGGGGAGGTTCTCTCGTCTATATGCCTATCACATCAGGTTGCTCATGCAATTTACTAGGGTACGGATGATGAACATCCCATTTTTCATTTGCAGGAACATAGAGAGGATGAACACCTTCATGCAGCACAAGACCCCTCAGCAGCAACTTAAAAGTGTTTATCACTTTGCTCTTATTAAGATTTTGGTGGTTCATCAGCTGGGATTGCAGGGCATTACTTGGGATGATTTCATCTCCCGTGACCTCTTCAGCACTTCATAGGTATTATCAGAGGTTAAGCATGAGGGTGAACCTTCTCATCGGTATGAGCGCCATGAGACTGCTAGTGTGTCGGTTTTCATCACATATCAGAGGGGTGCTAAACATTTGTTTGCAGTAACAAAGTGAGTGTTATCTCCACCCGGGGTGGAAGGGACCTCGCTTCCGACATCAGCACTACAGGTGCAAGACAGAGGTAAGGAGCCAATGCATGATGAGGGGCCTTCAAGTGAGCCATTAGGTGAACAAGAGACCGAAATCGTTCTCCTTCATGATGATACAAATACAGAACCGACAGGTGCACAACTTAAACAGATCATCCAGGAGTAGCAATCAGAGATCGAAGCCTTAGGAACATGAACATGAAATATTTGGAGCAAAGGAACAAACAGCTTGAGGATCAGCAAGCGATCATGGAGCTACAAAACATTCGTGAGCATCGCCAAGCTGCACAAAGGAGAAGAGTTGAGCTCACGTCATTGGAGCAAGAGATTAATGAGGATCGCGATGCCAACCTTGAGAGAGTTAACATGCACTTGGAGAGGCTGCTGGACAAGGCTGACAAGGACCATGCATTGCTGAGACACATGGATTTCCACTACATGGCGCGAACAAAGTGTGCAAGGCCCGAATCAGGAATTTGAAGGCGAAATTGAGGAAGGCAATCAAGAAGCAAAAGAGGCAAAGGGAACTCGATGGACTTTAGATATTGGCCGAAACCTCTTTGGCCCAGCATAAGACTTGATAAGGAAGCTCCAACCCAAATTTCAAGAAATTTGGGGCAATTTTGGTCACAACACAGGTTTTTTCTCCCTGCTTAGGATTGGGAGCTCCAAATCACAAATGGTTTGTATTTTTGGATTCATCATGCAAAATCACGACTACTGGTGCTTGGACAAGAAATTTGGGCATGATTTGAGTCTCCAGGAGGTCAAAAACACTCAAAAAATGACCTCTCTGCCCCTATTTTGACACACAGGAGGCAGTCTTGGGAGAATGAAGATTTGGAGGGGAAAATGAGCACCAAATTCAGAAATTCTACTTGCGTTGGAAACCAGACAAGCCAGGCTTTCCAACAAGCACACTTGGGCACATTTTGGACTCTTTAAGGTACCTCAAAATCACCTCCAAATTGGCGCAGCGCATATAGCTTTTGGCGTGGCGCATATAGAGAAAAAGGCTAAAATCATGCCCGTTTCGCGACATTTTGATTTCCGACTTTCTCCAAGTGGGCCCGCTTAGTTACACTACACTTTTTTTGGCACCTAAGGCAAAATTTAAAGTATGTCCACTAAAGGTCGGCTTCTATCCAAGTGGCAAAGGAAGGCGAGCAGTCACCCAAGCCATTTGTCATTTTTGTAACGCTCCACCTGTAACTAATGGTTGGCTTTCCACTTCCACTTTGTAATGATTCGAAAAACTCCCCAACTCTTGGTCGTTCTATTTCCTCATGGCATAGTCTATTTATTGTATGCAAACCATTTGCAAAAGGTTGGCTTGTAATTTCTGGGAGATTGTGGGAGAGAAACTTAGCTCTTCATTGTATAATTTGACAGAGGATTAATGAAAGGCAGCGGCTTTGTTTCATGAGATTCATGTGGTTGTGAGTGTAGAAAATGTGTCTCTTATGTTTCATATGCATTTTGTAATGTTTCGCAGTTCATTTCATATTCATTTCCAGTGAAATTTTCTGAGTTAGATAAGGTAGAATTCATTTTTATTGCTCTGCCTGTGGGAAAATTTCATGTTCAGTGTTCTTCTTCTGTTGAAAAGGATTCATTTACTTATGCCATTTTCACCCTCCTAAGCAATTCCTCCATTCCACGTTATTTCAAAATAAATTGCTAGACTTTCCACCTGTCTTGCCTCACGAAGTAATCTATGCCTTTGTACTAAATTCTCTGCTCATTGATGTCTGTTGGTCCCATACCATCCCCGAAACTCAGTCATTCATAAAAATTTCTTCTTGTATCCATATTTACTTACTAGCATAAGATCAATATTGCACTGTGAGTCATCTCAGACCATTCCGTTTACTTATTCGCTGAGCGTGACTCGGAGAGAGCCCTCTCCTGTTCTGGTAGGGCTAGCTACCAAACTGAGCGTGGTTTGTGGTTACCCTGAATTTTGCCTTCCTTCAACCTAAGGCAGATTTAAGTGCTAACAGAGGTGAAGATACTTCAACCTCCAAAAAAGACAAAGGAATAGAGGAACCTCTTCTAGATGGCCATTCAGAAGGTAAAGGGAAAGGGAAAGAGCCTCCTCTATCAACACCTCCTTCTAGCCCTTTGATTAAATTAAATGTAAAATTTGATTTGCCAATATATGATGGAGAATTAAATGCAGAAAATCTAGATAACTGGATTAGATAGATTGATGTATATTGTAGGGTTTAGAACATCAATTCAGAAAGGAGAAGGATCCAGCTGGCCAACCTTCTCCTTGGAGGAACTACCCTAGTGTGGTGGGAAGGCTGGACACAAGCTGATTTGAATAAGCATGGTAAAATTATTTCTACCTGGAGTGAATTTGTTTCTACCTTTAAAAAACAATTCTATCCACTAGCTTATATGTAGCAAGCAATGATGAGTTGGCAAACCCTTTGCCAATTAAAGGGGCAAAGTGTACAAAGCTATACCTAGGAATTTAGAAAAAGAGCTTTAATTCTAAGCATTTCTCTAAACTTACCTAAAACTTTGTTGAAGTATATAGGTGGTCTACATAGCTATTTGAGGCACACCATTCTCATATTTAACCCCACTAGCGTAGATGAGGTATCCATTCAGGCTACACATATGGAGGCTAGAGGTAAGAATGTGAACCCAGAGATTGGCGGATCATCAAAACCCACTGCAAGCAAGAACAAGGAAAAGAGGAAGCAGAAATGGAAAGAGAGGAAGGAAAATGTTGTACAGAAAGACAAACCTTCATGCACTCACTACAAGAACGATGGACATGATGATGAAAATTGTTAGTCTTTACATCTGGAGCTGAAACCCAAGAAGTTTGATGGCAAGAAGAAGAAGACTGCTGCTGCTATTCAGAGAGATTTGGGGTCAAAATCAAGTGATGAAACAACAGTCACAACTGTAGGTAAAAAGGGTGAAAATTCTGAAGCATCTACTAGTAATTCTGCACAATCTATTGATAATGAAGAAAATGATAGGAAAAGACATGAGATTTTTCATATTAGAGTTATTTCCAAGCACCAAAAGATTGACACTTTATTGGATAGTGTTCACAAGTAAACTTGATTTTTGAAGCAATTGTAAAGAAGTTGGGATTACTAACAACACCTCACAAGAAGCCATATCCATTAGGTTAGGTATGTGATAAAGCAAAGCTACAAGTGACTAGACAATGTAAACTTAGGTTTGCATTTGGGTCAACATTTGTAGATGACGTTGATTTGAATATAGTTCCCTTGGATATATGTGGTATTGTTTTAGGAAGTCCTTACTTGTATGATAGAAAATCCATTTTTTATAGAACTGAAAATAAGTATCAACTCACAAAAGATGGAATAATATATATTGTAAGAGCTCATCAGCTTAAAAATAACTACACTCTCATTAACTCAGGGCAGATGAAAAGAATTGTAAATTCATGCCAGAAATTTTTACTAATGGTTGTAAAGGGAAAGAACCCTGATAAAACCAATGTATTTGAGGGTTGTGATGCTAAAACAGAAAGCTAATTTAGAAAAAGTTGTTTCAAAATATGATATCTTATTTCAAGAACCTAAAGGTCTGCCACCCAAAATGGAAATAGTACATGATATTCATTTGCAGCAAGATGCTCCATTGCCTAACATCGGAATGTATAGGTTATTCGCATTAGAGAATGCAGAGATCAAGAAGCAGGTACAGGAGCTACTCAAGAAAGGCTTCATAAGACCAAGCACACACCATGAGGATCTCCAATCGTGTTGGTGAGAAATAAAGATGGTTCGTGGACGATGTGCATTGATTACAGAGCACTGAATAAAATAACAATCAAGAATCGTTATCCTGTTCCTAGCATAGATGATCTAGTATATAAGTTGAAAGAAGTTGTTTACTTTTCCAAGTTGGACTTGTGTAGTGGCTACCAATAGGTCAAAGTTGTAGAACAAGATGCATGGAAGACTGCTTTCAAAACAAAGCAAGGGTTGTATGAATGACTAGTTATGCCTTTTGGCTTAACTAATGCTCCTGCCACTTTCATGAGAGTTATGAATGATGTACTCCGACCATTTGTTGATGATTTTTTAATTGTATATTTAGATGAAATTCTTGTTTTTAGTAAAACATGGGAAGAAAATTTGAAGCATGTAAAGCAGACTCTAGATGTTTGGAAAAAAGAAAATCTCTATGTTAAGTTATTAAAATGTGAATTTGGCAAAACATCTTTAAATTATTTGGGTCATATTGTAGGGGGTGGTGAATTGAAGATAGATCCCTCTAAGGTCGAAGTCATTGTGAACTGGCCTAAACCCAAATCTGCTATAGAAGTTAGAAGCTTCCTAAGAGTAGCACAATATTGGAGAAAGTTTATTGCTAACTTTTCCTTGATTGCAGCTCCCCTACATGCTTTGACAGGATTGATCAAGGTATTTCAGTGGGGAGGAAAATAACAGAAAGACTTCAACACATTGAAATAAAAAATTAGTACAGCACCAGTACTAGCATTGCCAGATCTTCAAAGACCATTTGAGATTGAAACAAATGCTAGTGACTATGCCATGGGAGCAGTGTTGATGCAACACGGTAAACCCATATGTTATCATTCTGAGACATTTAATTCTGCAGTAGTTAATTATCCCACATATGATAAAGAATTGTATGCATTAGTACAAAGTGTGAAAAAGTGGAAACATTGCCTAATGGGAAAAGAAACGGTTATACATACTGATCATCAACCACTTCAATATTTACACACAAACTAAATTGCAGCAATCAAGACACTATAGATGGATGGGCTTTCTACAGTAGTTTCATCTAGTCATCAGGTATAAGAAGGCCATACACAATAAAGTTGCAGATATGTCGTCCAGACCAATCACAAATGCATCTACTATACTTAAGCATAACTCAGTAATGCATGAAAGCTACGTTGAATAATATGCTCAAGATGTAGATTTTAAATATGTATATGCAACTTTAAGTCAGGGCAAACAAGTAGAAGAATTGGATTATCATGTTATGGACCAAATCTTATATCATTTGGGAAAGTTATGAATTCCTCAAACTAAAAGAGTTAACATAATCTAAGAAGCACACACTTCTCCAATATCAGGTCATTTTGGTGTATGTAAAACAATTGCACAGCTCCAAAGGTTCTGTTATTGGCTAAGAATGCATGAAACAGTTTCTAGATATATTAAAGGGTGTACCATGTGTGCTAAAAGCAAGCCCAACAATAGAAAACTAGGCTTGTATACTCCACTTCCAGTTCCTTCTCATCCTTGGGAAAGAGTTTCCATGGACTTTGTTGGGGGATTACCAAAATCTAGAAAAGGTTATGACTATTTATATGTTATTGTGGACAGGTTCAACAAAATTTGTATTCTAATACCTTGTAACAAGTAGATTACAGCTGAACAAACAATGAAGTTGTTCTTTTAGCATATATGGGTTCATTTTGGGTTACCCACTTCCATTGTATCTTATCGAGATTCCCAATTTTTTGGGAAGTTTTGGTCGAGTCTGTGGGAATTGATGGACACCATATTGAAGAAGAGAATAGCCTTTCATCCAAAAATAGATGTCCAAACATAGGTGGTCAATAGGACAGTGATCCAGTTGCTCAAAGGCTATTGCGGCAAGCATCCCAAGCTTTGGGATGAACATTTGTGTTATGTGCAACATGCTTACAATCGTGCTAAGCACTCTTCCACACAGAGGTCTCCTTTTGAGACTTATTTGGTTTTACACCAAGGACTCGCTTGGATTTTGTCTTTAGTAAAGACATAGCGGTTGATGGACACAGTGATGTGGACAAAGCAACCAAGTTCATTGAACAGATCCAAGAAATTCACCAGGCAGTGTAGGAACACCTGGAAAAGAGCCAGGCCAAGTACAAGGCAAGACATGATAAGCATCGAATTGAGCATAGCCTCCAAGTTGATGATCAAGTCTATTTGTACATCAACAAAGACAGAATTCAAGGCGAAGGTAAGAAGCTAAAGCCAATAAGGTATGGACCTTTCAAGATACTTGAAAAAATTGGTGAGAATGCTTTTCGCCTTGATTTTCCAGCTTACATGCACATCTATTCAGTAGTTAATGTAGAGAACTTGAGACTGCTTGAACCTTCATTGATTGAATATCCTGAAGAGCAAAGTCAGTTGCCTTCTATTAATGATCTGTTGCCTGAATATCTCAATGAGTTGCAGGAACATACAGTTCTGGACAAGAAGGTGAGAACTATGCATATAGGAGATGTTGAGTACTTGAGAATTGGACTCAAAGGTTCAAAACCAAGCAGTGTAAGATGGATAGAGATTAGACAAGTGAGGAAGCTGTATCCTCACTTGATTGATGCTTAAAAACCAAATTTTGGTGGTCCAAAAGCTTTTTCAGTGGGAAGGCATGATCCAAATGGATCCTAGAAAACCCTCTAAGTCTTCAAATTCTTCTAAACATTCAAGAATATCGCAAAAGAAGAGACTTTTAAAAAGTCATACTACACTATCGGGAGGTAAAAACATAGAGAAAACATTGAAAACTAGACTATCAGTGGCTTAAAACTACTTTGCATGGGAGCCGTCGGATCTGGATGATCAACGGTCCAGATCCAATCAGAAAATCGCAATCGGTGGTGACAAGCGGAGGCTATCGGGGACAACCATATAACAGTTGCGGTCGCGATTACCGCAGGTCAACGAGGACGTCGATCAAACGTGCAGATCGACGACCCAAGTTGAATCACGATATTGCAATCAAAAAATACAAGGAGCATGGCCATTACATATATGCGATACGATGGTTGGACCTGACGAAGCTATAGGCAATGTTTGACATATTTTGAGTTCCGTAAAATAACATTTTCCTTTGTGTTTGCATTTTTCGTTAAATAAACGAAAGACGAAGGAAAAGCACCGATGCGATGAAACCGGACCCGAAATGGTTTATGAATGCATATGCATAATATTTCAAGTCTGTCAAAAGCCATTTTATAGGATTTTCCAGTGTTTAATGTATTTTTTTAATACAAAGGAAACAAACGGGATTTTGGGCGGTCGTAGGTGGTAAGTAGTTTTGGCCAGGCTCCGCCCGAGCCCGTACATTGGTTGCCACGTGGCCAGGTTCCAGAGAGAGAAAACCACCCTTTTCGGGTGGTTAACTTTCGTACTCATGGACCGCCAGAAATGAACCTCAACCGTTGGATCATGATCTCTAAGATCAATGGTGGATATGCAATCATGATATAAAGGCGAACCCGATAGGAATATAGTGTGTATTTATGAATATTTGAAGTCTGATGAAAAGTGTTTTGGTAGATTTTTCCATGTTTTGCAATGTTTCTCTGTGTAAACAGAAAACGACCATTTTTGGGATTTCAAAGTCTCGATGACAAATTCTGTTACAGAATAGGTGGCCAACATCCCTGAAAGCATTTAGAAATGATTTCTAACACTAAGAAGGGGATCTGAGTGAACAGAGGTTGGGAGTCAGAGAGCCTGAGAAGGGGAAACAAACAAACATCACCGATTAGCTTTAATGTCACAGACTGACAAAAAATAGGGAAGCAGTGCTGAGACAGAGAGTCAATAAGGAGAGTCTGTGTACTTAGAAATACTTGTGAAATCCAAGTAAAGCCTTGTTGTTTTGTATATGTTGTGGGAGACTCAAATTGAGCTCACTTTTGTAAAAACTCTGCTTCTGAAGACATAATAGTGAGGTCACCACTGAAGGCTAGACCAGGAGACGTAGCCCAGGAGTGTTGGGTGAAATCCTTATTAAACCTATTGTGTTTGTGTGTGTTTGTCTATTATTTTCTTTAACTGCTTCATTGTTTATATATTTCGCAATCTTATCAATCCATTGCACAAAGTAACATAGGCAAATCCATGCACATGAGTCTGTAATACCTTAATAATTGTCTAAGATCTTACTATCAGATCATTCGAAGATGCGAAGCAGGCAGCAGTTCAGTGCACAACTGAAGTTGTAGTCATCAGGGTCGTGTTGGATGTGCTTCGCACAAAGATCTCTGCGCCTACCAAGTGACTCGAGGGTGAGTCACGATGTTTGTGTTGGGGGGCTGTTGGGAGTGGGATCCCCCAAGGGAAGTTTTGGGGCTAAAAGCCCATGTTTAAGTCAATTTTTATAATATTTTTGTAAAGACTCCACATTTTGTGGTCACAGAGTGTGAAGGTGTTATGTGTCATAAAGGGTAGTCCACCCTTCGTTTTTTAAAGTAAAGTCGATTGTAAGATTGTATAAAAAGAGCTAAGCTCTAAGTAGTTAGGGAGATAGAACAAGTAAGAGAGTCATAACTTTCAAGCAAGAAGTCTAAGTCTTGTGTTGTAGCATAGGTAGAGGCTCTGCAGCTGAGTGCGCAGAGGACCAGGGTAGAAGTCCGGAGTTAAGTGCGCGGACGCCTGCAGCTATGTACGTAGGGTGAACAGAGTCTATAATACTTGGAAGATATTAATAAAAGGAGTTATTCTGCAAATTCTGTGTATTTATTCTGTTGATGGGTTTGAATATATTATGTATGAATTTCCTTTATTATGCTTCTATGGTGCGCGAGTGAATGTGGTTACATTGATAATTAAACGCAATTATGAATATCTGATTACACAGTGATAACTTTAAGTATTCGGAAAGATAAGCAAATCACTTAGGGTAATTGAGGAATCTGCATGATGTGCTGCATAATAGCATGAAAGTACATGGGCCATAGGTTAGGGTTGCGCGAAGGTCGATCGTATACTTTCGCGAAGGTATTAAAAGCTGGAATAGAGAATTTGTCTTACAATCCCTAGAGCGAGATCACTTGCGCGAATGCAGGGATAGAAGAAATCAAACGACATCACAACCATCTGAGGGTGCAAAAACTTGGTTCCAACAGCCCCCCATACTGCTTCGAGTGAGACTTCAATCCGCGCTCTGCGGGCTGATGCCGAAAGGACTAGTAGTGTAGGGATTTGTTTGGCTAATTAACACTGAACCTGGGTCAGGCCCCCTCAAGTCAATAGCTACACATCTGGAAACCCTTCCTACAGATTATTAGGCTCCTCTCCTATTTCGATCCGTGACAAATGGTCACATCCCACATTTAGCCTCCCTAGCTTCACAATGACTTCAAAGTCATGCTCATGAAATAGTAGCAACCATCTGTAGATATTCGTCCCCAACACAGGCTTGTCTGCAAATCTTCATCCCCAACAAAGGCTTGTTGACTAAGTATTTCAATGCAGAATGATATGTGTACATCTTAAAATTCCCTCATAACATATAATGCCTGAATTTTTGTAGCGCATACACCATTGCCAACCCTTCGTGCTTAGTCATTGAATAATTTTTCTCAACCTTTGATAACTTCCCACTTGCAAAGGCTATAGGATGGTCCATTTCTCCTTCATCGTCCTGTGTTAGCACTACACCCAGTGCAATGCAAGAGGCATCCACATGTATGTGAAACTCCTTTTTCCAATCAGGGAATACCAGGATCGGCACAGTGACCATCTTTTCTTTCAATACATCTAAGATGTGTTGGCATTATTCATCCCAATAGAATGTTGTGTCATTTTTTAGAAATTTCTCTATGGGCACAGTAATTTGAGCATAATCTTTGATAAAATCTCTATAGTATCCCATATGTCCTAGTGTCGCGTGCAGCTGCTTGACATTCCTCGAGGCCTCCAAATTCACAATTACTGTATTTTTTGCAGGGTCCACCATCAATCCTTTCTTGCACACCACATGACCTAGCAAGATCCCAAAGGGAACACAAAACATGTGTTTCTTCAAATTCAACACGATTTGGTATTTGTGACATGTATCCAATATCAGGTGCAAACTAGCTACCTTGTGCTTCACTATGTCGAACATCGTCCAGTCATCAAGGTAGACTTCCAGGAACTTATGAGTGAACTCCTTGAACGCTGCTATGACTACACGGGAGAATATCACAGGGGCATTATTAAGCCCAAATGACATCACCATGTATTGAAAGCAACCCCATTCTGTCACAAAGGTCATTTTTCTCCTATCCTCTGGCGTGATCTTAATTTGATGATACCCAGAAAGTCCATCAGTAAAGGAATAAACCTCCTACCCTCCAACATTATCTAATACTTCGTCTATAAATGGTGTTGGGAATGGGTCATAAACACATGCATCATTAAGATTCCACAAATCTACGCAAATCCTTATTTCACCTATTTGTTTCTTCTCCTGAACCACCATCAGGCTCACCCAATCAGATTCTTCAACAGGTTCTATGATGCCTGCCTCCAGTACCTTATCCAGCTTTTGGCGAATATTTTCCTTGTATTTAGTATTAAGGTGATATAGCCTTTGTTTAATAGGCTTCATGTCTGACTTTAGAGTGATCTTCATAACACCCAAATCACCAACTATGCCCTTCAAATAAAAAAACTTGGTGTGGAAGAGATCCTGGTATTCGTGAAGTAACTTAGCAACTTTATCCACTGTAGTGTCGTCCCAATAATCTCCAATTTTTGCGAACTTCAGTTCTTTTTTAGTGCCAATGTTTACTTGCTTTATCTTCAAGGGTGCAGAGATGCACGAGTTTTCTACTTGTGGGTCTTCGACTTCGTGATGCCCTTCTGCCTCTGGAATATTAATGTTTCATGGGTCTTCATCTTCTTCTTTAGCAGTTACATTATAGCGTTCCAATGCATGGTGCAGTTGAGTGCTCCAGTTTGGTTGGGTCCATTCCATAGGTTCCATCAACGTTTTGAAGATAACTGTCTTAATTTCTTGCAGAGCTTCATCAATGCTTGTGAAGCCATCTTCAAGGTTGAAGTTTAATAAGAAACATTCCTTCACTACGTCCCATTCCGTGGTGCCATGGCGGAGCTCCGTTTCCATATACCAGTTCATGGGAATTGTATCCAAAGTATGGAAAAATATGTGTACCCACTCTAGTTGTGGTTATGTTCCCCATGCTTTAGTCCATTTCACTTGGTGATCATGTAGATCATCCCTTCCATTATATTTCTCAGTGATTCCGGTGTTAGTACGCCCAAACTATAGCTTCATGATTCTTATGTACTCTCTCCATCCAACAAAGTTATCCTTATACGTACCCCACCATTGTGCGGGTGAAGCACGTAGTGCCAGCTCTAATGCTTGGAAGCAGTGATCCTCAAGAAATTCGCACTCAAATTCATCCAAAAATAGATCTACATCAGTTAACCCATCACAATTGTGTAATTTCCTTCCCTCCGACAAAACATAATGCAATGACTTCTTCATCGTATTGCATTGTAATGTAGACACTTCATGCAGGTGGGTTTTCCAATCCTCTAACTCCTTGTCTAAATCAGAGGTGTAGGAACTCTCCCAATCCCATGCAATCCTTCCATCTTTCATCAGATTGATCTAGTGATCTCACGTTGTTATTTTGTAGATTTTATCCAGATCATCATCACTTTCTTCATAGTCGCAGATTGGTTCAGTATATTGCACCCCTTCTGTAAGATCTAATGGTACTATAACCCAAAGCGATTTTATTTTGTCCTCTTCTTCAAATTGATGATCCCATTCATATCAATGGCCCAGTCAATTCCCAAGAGCGTGGGGTATGGACTACTGTCATTGATGATTTATATAACCTTAAAGTCGACCATCACGCTTGCATCTTCTATATCAACTGTTACTCCATATAATCATCCCATGGGGATGATTTTCTATTGGTTCGTCATTCTGAGTTGAATTGGAGACCATAGTAGCGTAGGTCTCCCCATCCTTTCCCGCATTTGTTTCAGTAATACGTTCGCATCAAACCCCAGATCCAAAATGACCTAGTCCATCTCATAATCACCTATCTAAGTGGTGAGCCTCATCTTGTGCCCTATTCTTGCCTTATGTTTGCCAAAAAATTTCACCACCTGGTGCCCAAAAAGGACGTTCTCCTTGCTGGTGCATCTATTTAATAATTCCTCCAGGCCTTCCACAACTTTTCTATCATGAAGCAGTTTCATGCAGGTCTCCAGAAAAGTAGTGAGTACAGAGGGATCAACCTCTGCAAGCACTTTGATATCTTGCATCTTTTCCTGGCTTCCTAAGGTGGAAGCCTCAGCGAAGCTCTTCTTGGCTTCCACAAATGTTTCCTTAGCATGCTTTAGATCAAAGTCGGCTTCCTTCTCTCATGCTTTGCGGACCCATCCCTCTTCTTTAGGATGTTTACCCTTATCAGCACCAGTCGTTATTCCACTTCTTAGCACAATGTTAACACTTTGGCCTTCTTCGCGGGGCTCAACCCTCATCATCTATACATTTTGCATAGGCTACTGAGGTTGTGCTTTCTTCTCTTGCATTTTAGCTATCAGAACTAGGAATTCTTCTATAGTATGGTCAAACTGTCTACAGTATTAACATGACGGTGTGTATAATTCTGGTATTCTCATGTGTATTTCCCTGGTTGTCTGTAGTTGTAGCAGATAATCTGACGGTGCCCTCTACCAGGCCCTCCTCCTCTGCAGCCCCTACCTTGACCCTGATAACCTCCGCGCAGTCTTTCGACACCCTGATCTGGAGGTCGATTTTCTGCTTGCACCCTGTATGTAGGTGTCCTTTCCATCATTAGCTCATAAGTTTGATAGTGGCACTTATCGTTGCCCACAGATTTGCAAAAGTTACAGAACAACTATTGGGGTGTCTATATGAACTTTTGGAGTAAATTATTCATCGTATTTTTTTGAAAAACTGACAAATAGCACACCATAGCGTAGCCCCATGCTCGGCCCTGTTGGGGCTTTTGGCATCAGGGGAATTTGCCCCCCTACTATAATATAATTCGCATACATGGGACAATGATATTTATCGTGCCCCTGGCCCTTACACTTCAAACACCAGACTTTCGTACACACTTTTGGTTTAGTCTCCTTCTCTTTCTTTAAACTTTGTAACTCCAGGTGTAGGCTCTATAAGTGAGAGTGGATCTGTTGTACCCCCAAGGTCGCATCCTCAATAGGTGATGCATGCAACCTCATCGTGATTTCTAAGGCTTTTGCCTGTGTTCCTATATTATGTTGTGACAGAGAAATTTTCAGGTGGGGCAGAAGTGAAGCTATAAACCATTCGCGATGCTAATTATCTATGAGCTACATGTTAGCTTCACGAATCTAACCCTTGAAAATCAACATCATCATCATGTTCCCCATGTTGATTGGTGGGGGTGGAGATGGAGGTGTGGGTGAAGGTGTATGCAACGGTGTTGTGGGTGGAGATGGAGTGGACAGATGATTTACTTGAGGAATCCATTGAGTGATTAGCTGAAAAGAGCTTTGCGGCAAAGTTTGTTATGCCCCTTTGTCATCACTTAAAGGAGGTCCAATCAATCGACTATACTCTGGTCTTGATCCTTCGTGATTTCTAAAGAGTCGTCCACTTCATGTAGCTCCAAACATCAAGATAATGGCATCACCCATTTTTCACATAATAGCATTTTTATCCAAGTATTCAAAGATCTTAAGTACTTACCATGCACTCCTTTGAAAAATTATCACTCTGTTTCGCTATAGTTGACTAAGGTATCAACTGCAAATTCTATAACAAATCCTCCCATAATCCAATCGAGCCAATGATCGACAACCCATGCGATATTGTTTTCAAAAGGTTCTATCCATCGCACTAATTTTGGAGTCCACACTATAGGCTTATCTAGCTTCTGCCTTCCTTGGCTATCTGTCAATTCATCCAACCATTCATACATTTCAATTGGAAAAGTGTAGAAGAAGATCTCGTGTATCTTCGTACACAGACACCTATTCAACCACTCTTCCTTTGATAGGCACAAATTCCTATTTTCTTGCACTGTGAACTTGTGAATCTTCCGATCCAACCACTTTTCAATCTCTCTCTTGGTTAGATTTCAATTATGTGACATCACACATATCTTTCAAGCAGATCCCAGTCTTGGCAACAGAACCATTTTTTGGCGTAGGGGGTCCTGACTTAGGTTCAAAGTTATCTACGCCAACCAATAAAAGCCTACACTACTTGCGCTTTCGGCAACAACCCATGTAGTGCAGGCTGTAGTCTCACCCAAAGCAGTATGGGGGGATGCAAGAACCAAGTTTCTACATCCAGAGACTAGTATGATGTCATTTAGTGCCTCATATCTACCTTCGCGTAGATCGATAGACTCTTAGGGCATGTTGTTGCAACCCTGTTAAAATAGCCTTCAGATATTCGTGAAGGTCTACGAGCAGTCCTTGCAAACCTTTAATAGTTAATTTTCCTACTGACACGCATCAGAGAGCAGTCCTAAATTAGTGTTCGCATAGATTTACTTAAGTTATTAGTAAACATAAGAGAATTCAACAGAGTCTTCACGAAAGTACTTAGACATGCATTGCGTACATCATTAACACTTATTCAAGACAATCTTGTAACACTCAATCAATATTCCATAAAACACATCATTCATTGACATGATATAACATTAATAGAAATAAACATAAATACGCAAGAATTCTTCAACAAATTATCTTATTGATATTCAATTCAGGATTACAGACTTAAAACTCCCCTGCGCACACAGCTACAGGGGTCCGTGCACTCAGTTGCGGACTCTACCTAGGCCTCTGTGCACATAGCTGCAGATCCTTTCTTCTATCTTACCCACTTCTCCTTGTTATCCCTACCTTAGACTCTCTAAGATACACTTATTTATAGTCTTTTTCATACAATTCCATGGTCCACGGACCATGGGTGAACCTCAAAATAGACTCAAACTTTACATTAAAAAAAGGGGCTAAACCCCCTTGAATCCTATTCATCTACATGCTCCGCATCCACAAATCATGGAGACCTTACATTGTTTACAAAATCTGTACCAAAACTTGGGTTATCTTAACCCCAAACTAACCCAGGGGACCCCATTCCAACAATCGTTTTTTAACATATGCCACAATTTCTTTGAAGAAAATCTCAGAAAATGAGATCATACACAATTTTCTCACTTCCATTAAATACTTCAATGGTTATGGAAATATGAGACTTGAAATCAGTTTAAATAATTTAATATGAAACTTAGTTGTATTAATTTATTATGTAAATTACCTCCCAATAACTAATACTCTAAATTGAGGTTGGGAAGTTTGAAGCCTTGTACTTGTTACAAATAGCCAGTCCTATGCACAATGTTCTTTGATACTCCCAATGAGCTTTAACAATGATAGCAAGGAACCTAGGCGAGTTCTGCCACACTCATTTCAACCACTCCATCTCAGCTCGTCTCTAGTCCACATTGCAATTTATGTGCTTCTACAAACATGTCTCATTGCATGTTTTCTCTGGGGTTCAAAGTAGAGTAAGTTAACAAGAGTGAGAAGCAAATAAAAGTTGAGATTATAATCATGTCATATCTCCACCTTGGCGAGAGACTTCCATGGATGCACAGTTGAGTGTGTCAACAACCAAATCACCAACCCACATGCTATAGTGTTGAAATACATAGGATATAAATTTATTTGTATAAACACAAAGTTTTGCCTGGTATAGATCATGAGATCAAAATTTGTTGCTAAGGATGATTTTAAGACAATGTTGAAAATTGAACTCAAAACCAACACTTCAAATTACACCAATATGACCAAAATAGGAACTCATCATGTTTCAAAAGTTGTATTCTAGAAATTGCAGCTAAAGAACAATTTTTGGCTTCATTGTACTGTTTTTGGTCAATAAGGAATATCTACATTGATAAGTATGCAAAGTTTTCCAACTTAGAAATAATGGTGTGCTTACATGGAAAAGTGTGACTTGTCGATGAATTCTATATTCAAGGAAGAGTAACAAGGGCAGCCAAAATTGTCCAACTCTACTATTTGTTTTCCAACTAGGTACTCCAATTTCACAAGCATTAACCTTTGCAACAAAAACCTGGACCTACATATGATCATTGAGAGGTAAATGCACTCAACTATATGGATAAAACCAAACATGTGCATAAAACGACTATAGTGCAAGAAACATCCAAAGGTGTCAAAAAACTTGTTGATTGGTGCTAGAATGCAGACAGATAGTTTGCCAAAACTTAGATTGGCACAAGAATGCAACCCATAGGATAATGCTCATGGACTGAACCAAAATTATAGAGTAATTCTTGGTGGAGGAGGAACAATGAGTAGAAAATTACGAGAAAAATTTTGTAGAAAAAGTAGTGTGATGGCACAAATGATAGAGTGAACTAACACACATGAAAAATGACACTCGAAATTTTGAGATGTTATAGATAGGCACACAGAGCTTTGACAGGACAAAAGCATGAACATGTTGCTCTAGCAACACAATAATGGCACAAGAAAGACAATTCATTCGATAAGAGACCTGCATAAAAGAGCGTCTAGGATTTTGGAAGTGTGACATGTCTAAATAAAGGAGACAGTTAGCTCAAAGAGGTAACACATGCACAGAATGACAAAAATGATTCAAAGTAATGCTTCACAAGGAATGTAGGATGACAGTGACAACTCAGCAATGGTTCTCTAACAGAGCTCACTAATGCACAGATATATGAGTGAGCCTTCATGAGCATTAGAAAATGCAAGTGAATAAAACCAAATGCCTAGGTTGTTCAGGCCATAAACCAATGGTTGAGAAAAGTCCACACACATGTGACTCATAAACCAACTCAATTTCTATGGACACACAACTATGGCTCAAAATTGAGTAGGGAAGGAATATGTTTTCTCTGATGCTAATCTAAATTGGATCATTATATTTTTTTTCATCCATCTCGATGCTTTTAGAGTGGAAAAGGTGGAAGAATCAACTCATAGGACCATTTTTACTGGTGGGACCCAATTTGGAAAATTTAGGTCTAAAACCTTCTAAGAGAATTTTGAGGCATCAAATGAAATGTTTTGGGGGTGAAACTTTTTCATTTTATTACTGAGCCATTTCATCATATTCTACACATAAATAAATTTCCAATAGTGGAAAATTTGTGTTAGTTGGAGTTTGTATGTAAAATTTATGCCACTCAGAGTTTATCTTTCTATTTTCACCACCATAATTTGAGAGGATGCCACATCAGCCCCAATTATTCATGAAAAAGGGGCTAGCCACATGACTATGATGAAAAACACTATATTATAGCCCATATTGTAACTCTGGTTAAGAGTTGAGGTAGTCAATCCTAAACACTAGTAGGCTATTAGGTTATGTTATAACCAAACCACTAGGAGGAAAAGGGGTTATATTCTTTTGAATGCATTTGTTCCATAAATGAAAAAAAATAGCCAGGAGATAGAAAATAGATCACACACAAAACATTTATGCACTACATTATCCCATGGGCCATAAGCCATACTTCTTTGTACTTGCAACCATTTTCTATTTAGAGAAAGAGAGTAGAGCGGCCTCACATTCTCACTGGGTTTTCTCCCAAAATGGTTTCCCAAGTCATACCTTGTGTAAAATCATAATTTGTGAGTTTTAATTCAATTTTCTCCATTTTATGCATAATTTTAATTTGTGTGCATACAAAAAATATTGTGATTAATTGTCCAATGGAATATCTACGGTAGTTTACTAATCATATTGCATGAATATTTGAAGGGGATCTAGGTCAGCTAGGCTAGAAGTCATAAAACCCTACTCATGACTGGCAAATTGGTGAAGGACCCTTGTGATCCTGCAAAAAGGAGGTTTTCTTGGATAGAAGGAAAATTTGCAAATATAAGTCGTAATATGAATCTCCTCACATCAGCCATGAGCAATAAGCTCGGGATATTAGGAAAATATCAGGATTATAATGCAGAAGATAGATCAGAGTGGAGATAAGGAGATCAAGAAGAAACAAAAAACCAACTGAAGAAAGGAATTGAAAAAGATCAACCTAGCTCAATTGTCGTGAATAATTTCCAATCCCTGTTCAAAATGGAAATGAAGATAATTATCAATTCATACCAAGGTAAGATTGATGGGCCTCATTAATGTTGGCATTATGGCTAAAGTGTTGTCCTTGATGGCAACCCATTCAGGTGATAGATCACAGTACTTCAAGTCAGCAGCAGAGATTGATGATCAGCTATCAAATATTGAAGAAAATAAGGGGTACGCAGGTACACCTTACATAAGGTGCGTACACACATGTCGGTGTTACATAAAGTGCATACATACCCGCAGTTATCCCGTTCAGGAGGTGCGTACCCCCAGTGCACACATTTCAAGGCAGAGAAAAGCACACGTGGGGTTTCTTATGTTTAACCTTTGGTATTTAGCCAACGGTTTTGTGTTATTATGGTGTCGGCCCGTGGTATTGATCCATGATTTAAGGAAGAGCTTTCCTATATAAAGCAAAGGAGATCATTTGGCTTGAGCATGTTTTGTGTTGAATATCTTATGAGGGCTAGATCTGAAATATTATGATCTCTTGGGAGTAATGTCTAGATCTAAATAAGGCGAATCTACTAATGGATTGAGATCTCTTCGGCGCATGTTCAGATCTGTAGATCTGACTGTCTAGGTTATTTCTGAAGTCTTGAAATCATCTATGCCCGAAGGTACGCAGGTACAGTGAAAGAAAAGTGCGTACATACGCAGGAACAAAGCGTTTCAGGTGTGCCGGTACGCAGGCACAGAAGGGTTGCAGGTGCGGAGGTCCGCAGGCAGCTCAATGGATACAGTGTGTATGTAAGCAGGCGAGCAGTTGAGCAGGGTGCGTACGTAAGCAGGCGAACAGTTGAGCAGGGTGCGTACGTAAGCAGGCGAGCAGTTGAGCAGGGTGTTTACTGTAAGCAGGCAGTACATGGGTGAAGCTGCTTACTTCTCTTAAAATATCTGTTTATCATTGTTGTGTTCTGGGTTTGGTTCTATTATTGTTGATCTGGTTACTACAGTTGACTGGGTGATTCTCTTATACTTGATGATCATTTTATGCTTATGGATCCAGTTTGAAAATTTATGAAAAGTGGTCCTTGTAAGAAAAGAAGTAGGGGGTTGTAGCTCCCTTCCAGGAGAGACTGGAAAATGAGAGAGAGTTGTAGCTCTCTGCAGGTTGCAGCTTACGTACTGGTAAAGGACTGCACCAGTACAAAACCATTGTAAAAGGAGTTTCTAATTTGAAAGAAGATAGAGACATATTGCAGCAGGTGGTTTTCACCCACATTGGGTTTCCACCTTACATCTTGTGTTCTTTGGTGTGACTATCTGTTTTCTTTGTTCATGCTCATTATTTTATGGTACTGACATGCAAAACTAATTCAAAGAACAAATAAGGAAGATTTATTAAAAGAATTAGATAATACTGATTCACCCCCCCTCTCAGTATTATTTCCAACAATTAATAGGTATATAATAAGGCCCATCTGACCATCCTTTAGCACATAATTTCCTCTTTTCTCGCATTTGATAACATCGTTTTTACTACAATTTTTTATTAGGAAGACTAAATGATGTTTATCATATCTTATGGCCTAACATGATTAATGCACAGGAAAAGAGTGAATTTAATATGCAAAGATACATTGGAAGCAGCTCAAGAATATGTAGGAGGTTTGTCCCCTACATTTACTCACCTACAACTCAAGTTGCTCCTTGTCTTTACTCACCCATAGTTCGAGGATCTACTAATATTTGGTGAAATTAAGGAGTGTGAGAATATTAGGGATCTAGATCCACCTTTTTAGGGATTTCAGATGGAATCATCCCTCTTTCCAAGCATGTCATATCTCAGTCACTTCTGTATAAATAAGTAATTTAAAGGACTCAATAGGATTCGAGTTTTTGGAGTAGATAGAGACTACTAAGAGCTAGGGGATAGAACTTGTCATTTTCATTCCTTTATCATGTACTCGAGAACTATTTTACTTTAATGAGAAATCTTTTGTTATCTTCTAGAGGGTTGAGTCCTCTTGAGCGAGGGCCCAACCCAGAGGCCCTAGACTCTCTTATGCGTATTTTATTCATGCATTTTCTTTCCTAGCAATGTTTTCATTCCTTCTTGACAAGATTTGTATATGAAAAATTGCTTGTACAAGTCTATCAATCACCTCTCTTGCGGAAAGTGTGGTTATAGATATTGCGTTGGAAATCCAAAAAGATAGAGTTAATTTCTTTCTACAGTAGTTAGATCTTTGATTTTCCTTCTTTTTACATATTTGTTTTCTACAAAGTGGTAGTTTCTTTAGAATTTTCATTTATGCATAGGAAGCATAATCTCTTGTGGTTGTAATTCTTATGCAAACTAGAATATATATTACCTTTTAATGCAGTAGTGATATTTTGAATAAAATTCAACTCATCATTTCTTTGCTATTTCAATTTTCTACAAATTACACTGTTAACATGCTCTAGATGTTTGGAAAGGTTGAGTAATTCTTGTGGTTTTCAGGTCTTACTATTGGATTTCAAGGTTATCACTATCATTTACACTCCTCACTATCCCTTCAACTCCTTTATTTCTCCCTCAACAACTCCTCCAAAACATTGCTCACTGGGAGTTCATTTTTGGCTTGTTGAAGGCCACCGTGTGCATTGCTCCTTGTACAATATGGGCCCCACAAGGGTACTAAGCTTGAAAAGGGCCTCATACACCTCTCCCCTAACTTATCTCACCATTTATTTCCTTAAAAACACCTTCTAATACCACAAATTTCTCTCAGATCTGATCCTGTAGCAAAATAGGACAATCTTGTAGCACTTTGTCCCAATCCTGTAGCACTACGAAAAAAAACCTTCAAATGCATTCTAATTTGCCCCACAACACTCCTAACCACCCCTAGGAACTAAATAATTATAATAATACCATATATATGATTAAAATGGATTCACATACCTACTGGTAACTTTTATTTGGTTAATAAAGTGGATAGACAGTCATTCCCAACAATCCTATAACAAAACAATCGTAAATTTCTACTAATTTTTAGCACATGTTAACAAGGGTATTTTCTAGTGAATCCACTTGGATTGGATTCCTAAGACATCCTACTTAATAAAAAAAATTACCGCACATCATTTGAAATTTATTTTCTTGGTCATTCGATGAGATAACTAGGAGGATAGACTAGATGGCAGACTCTTGTAGCAATCTTGTAGCAACAGAGAGTTTCATGTAGTAGTTTGTTTTCAAATTCTTATTCACTCCAAAATCATGGAAGAAGTATATTTATAGCCTATGAATTCTTTGAGTCCAATTTGGTTGAATGAAGTCTTTTTTATGTCACCATTTATCTTTTACATTGCTTGCTTCTCAAATGTTGATTTCTACAATTAATCTAAATTTGCTTTCTATCATTTACTTTAAAGAAAAGCTAGAATAGGTTTACTTACTTATATTTAACTTTTGAAACTTAGGGCTGGAGGCTTACCTATATATTTTCTCATTTGAATTTTTTTCATTTCCTTCTTTTCACTTGCATCAAAGGAAGACATACTAAGAAGAGGAAGGTGGTTGATGCACATACAGTGTTAATGGACCCTCTTAAGTTTGTACAAACCCCGAATTGATCATTAAAGTTGGTAGAAATGGTAGTTGAAACATTCTTGTTGCAATATCGGGGCTCATCACATTTTGGCACCATTTTCGAGGAGGGTTTCAAGGTAAGCACTCTCTTGTTCTTGGAATGATTCCCTCTCTCTTTTCTGCATTTATATTTTCTACAAAAACAGAAAATTGCATTAGGCATCTTTCATTGCATTGCATTCCAATTCTCATTCAAACGTGTTATAAACAAAAAAAATAAAGTATTTATTCAATACCATGACCCCCCCCCACTTGATCACGTGGTGTAGTAAGAACCACATCACCATCCACTTTTACAAGTAGAAGAAGAAGAAGTGGTAGAGAAGGTAGAAGAAATGGATGGAGATTTTGAAAATGAGGAATATCCTCTTGGATTTCCCATTCAAGATATGGATATCAATTTTCAAATGAAGAAAAACATTCCATATTTCCTTCCTAACTTCCATGGTATGAGGTTAGAGGATCTGAAAACCTTTATCTTTGAATTTGAAATACTTTGCAGATCTTGTGGTTACTTATTAAACACTCAAAATTTGACATTGTTTCCAACAACATTGAAGGATAGAGCTCTTAAATGGTTCATGAGTTTAGGGACTAATCCAATAAGATATTTGAATGATATACAACTTATTTCTAGAAAAATATAAATATCATTATCTTAAAGAGGAAAACTTTAGAATGACTCAAAAATAAGATGAAATCCTTGAAGATCTAATTGAAAGATTCATGTATAATATTAAGAGGGAAAATTTACATCATTTAGGATTTGACACACTAAAAACCCTGTTACTTAGAACAATTAGAGATGAGTGGATTGATCTCCTCGATCTAATGAGTCGAGGTGATGTATACCAATTATCATTTAAATAAATTTATGAAATATGCAAGTACATGTCAAGAGGAAGAGAAAGAGTAAGTAAATTAGCATTGAGATTGGTAAGTCAAGGTGAACTTGGTAATTTGCTAGATAACTTTAAAACTGAAATTCTTAGCGATCTAAGTGAACAAGTAGACAAAAAACAGGATATTAAATTTGTGTTATCTATGCATAATCATATGCTACTAAAGATTTCCTATCATTGCTATGGATGAAGGAAGTTTACCAGGAGGATAGTGGAGGAAATCAAACACCAAAGGATCTATGTTATGTAGCTCTAATAATACCATGATAGCCTAGTCAACCCATTATGATGCAAGATCTTAAGTCACAATTTCAAGGTTATGCACAAGAATCTTAAAGTAATTGGAACACACCCTTCCCTTGGAAACCTTGGCCATCTCAACCCCAAAACCAACCTTGACAACAAGGTTGGCAAGGGATTTATCGGAGAAATCCACAATATCCTCAATATTTTCCTCAAAACCTAACTCAGTGTTATCCATACTATCCACCTCCACCACAACCATAGCCTCAACCACATCCATCTCAAAGATCCACTCCCACTCAACTACTTGTACAACCATTTCCAAACCCAAAAAATAAAGTAACTCATCCTACTTACAATGTTGAGGTACAAAACTTCCAAACAACTCCCCTTGATCTAAATGGTATCAACTTAGACCAGAAAGAGTATTGAAAAAAAAGAGATTATCTTGATGTCATTGAAGAACAACATCCAAAAGAAAAATATCCATAGGATACTAAAGAATCATGTACCACATACGATGGAGAGCAACCATTGGAACCTGAGATTGAAAAATTTCTACTATGTTGATCATCATATTTGTAACATACCTCTTGAGCCTACTCTCAGAATTAGCACTACGCTCTTGTTCTTGTAAAGTCTCTTTGTTTACATGTAATATTCCACCATTGTCAATAGTATATTTAGTTTGTCATTAGATAAACACCATTATTCACACAAATGTACTCATATTCTTATCAATTGAACGATACCAAAAGTGGATCCATGGTGTGTTTTATTTTCATTGATAAGACTTGTATGTTAGATCAACCATTCACAATTTGAAGAAAGGAATTAATCATATCATGCAATCAATAAAAACGCTTTGATAACCCCACAAAAGCATTAATGGAACATTCATATGAGTCTATTGTGACTGGCATGGCTATGAATCATGATCATTGTCCTACATGCATAGTTGGTGAGCACTAGTATTGCAGAAATAATGCTACAACTCCTTGGGCTCCCTACTTTACTTTTATCAACCAGGTAGTTCATAACAAACCTGGAAGTGATGGTGTTGTATGCACAAGTACTAGCTCTTACTGTAAGCTGTCATTTGGTCAGCTGGCGCAAGATCACTAATGAGCTCAAGCCAACTTCTATGAGTTCTTAGAAGAATCTTTTAACTATGATGAAAGAAAGCTAACGCTACAGAGGCTATTCTATTTGCAAAAAGAGAAGGAAAACTGAAATACAACGCAAACCCTAGCAAACCCTACTTTTGCAAGACAAGAGATGGAAACTAATGAAAAGAGTGTTATTGACTACTGAAAGGGTAAATTGCATTTATTCAAGCTACTTCTGAAAAGAAATGAGAAGAAAACATATTTTTGTGCTTTTGAGTGTTTTTATGTGAAATCATTATGCTTGTGATTTGTCTGGCTATGATTGGGCAGAGATTTGGTGGCGAAGGAAGGTGGAGTTGGCTATTGCAGAGGTGGAGGGAGGTGTGGATAGGTCCTAAGAAGCCCCTAGTACCCTTCTGGAGACTTTCATAGCAATCGGACTTCGAAAAATCACTCACAGGAAATTTTACAGGAGGCTGCAGGGGATCTACAAGAGGAGGCTGAGAGATATTTTTGGAGTTTTGAGGGTGGAAAAATGATGGGAAAGGGGAAATGAAGGGTAGGTGAAGGTGTTAGAACTTGTCAAGGAAGATCAAGAATGAACGTGATGGTTGGATTTGTTTAAATGGTAAGAAAGATGCTTATGGAGAAAAACACAGAAATTAGGGCAGATTGGTGAAATGTTGTGAATGACTTGGGAAATATATGAGAAGTGAGCTGGTGCTGGCTGTTTTATGGATGGATGGTGAGCTGAGATGTCCTACAAGAGATCTTCACATTTACTTATCAAAATTGATCAAAGAAAGCACTAACTATACCATGAAAATAGAACTTTTTCTAGCTTGACCTAATTTCTGACATACAAATAGAAAATGCTGAATAGTAACCTGTGAACAGAGAAGCATGCGTAGAGAACTATGGTAAAAGAACAAGAAATTATCTAAGCAACTGAATCTAAACCAATATATCAATCTTTCCAATTCAAGTTATCACACTAGCAGTTGCATGGAAGAGCAAAAATCGTGTCTTTGGTTGTAGTAGAAGTGCTTTGACCTCAAATCATAGTCCCAGGAAGGGAGAAAGGAGATCAGGGCCTGATGTTGCCCTTTTTGAATCTTATTCTCTCACTGCAATAACCTATTTGAGAAACTGAAACAAACAACTATGCTAACCATCAAAAGCAACCTAATCTAACAAAGTAAAATGAATCTATGCAACATAAATTAACTCATGAACTGAAGCAAAAACATATAAGTACATAGTAGGAGTTGCTGGGAAACTTGGGTTGGGCCCTAACCCAAGAGCTTCAGAACTTTGAAAGAGATCATTTCTGGCTCAAAAACTATTTCATCTTCATTATCAAAAATAGCAATCACATTACATAAACTATTCTCAAAAAGGAACTCGAAAATGAGTTGAACACAATGCTGCACAAAACTGCAAAAATCAACTACTAATAACTGGCTAACATCCAACTAAAAAAAACTAAGCACCTAAACCCTACTATTTATACAACTCGAGCCTCCAATAGTTCTCCTAAAATCAAGGAGCCCAGCTTCCCAAAACTGTAGATAAACAACAATCCTTCTTTACTTGCTCGGCTGCCCCTTGGATGCACTAATGTGGTTGCTTGTGCTCTGAGTTTCTAATGGAGAATTTGAGGTAAGGGTTCATAAATGAAGGGAACACCCTCCTACAAATCCTCTCCCTTGTTCTTCCTCAAATTTGGCTACCAAATGCTCATTAAACCTTTGGTTTTGTCTCAAAATTGACCAAAAATCTGCATAAAGCACACATTAGACTTTTTGGCATAATGACTAACCCAATTCACTCTATTAGCATAAATATAATAAAAAACATGCAATAAACTAATGAGAATGGTGGATTAAGTCAAATTAAGAGGCAAAATAAGCCCATATAATTTCCCATTTCTGGGGCTCATTAATAGTCAAAAGTGTTAGTGATATAGATATTATGCAAACATGCAAAAATGACTAACCTAGCCTCGTTGGATACAATTCTTATGACATGCATATCATATAAAATCCTGAAACATCAATTATACAATTTGGAGCATCATTCCATAATTGTTTTGCATGCACTAATGCCAACTTATCACATAACACTAGAGTTATACTATGTTCCTTTATTAAATTTAAAGATGATCAAGTTAGATTCCATATCTATACCAAACATTCCTATATGAACATCCCATGAACAAAGTTAGTACAATAAATTCTTCTTATGCTTAATTGTCCCATGCAAATTATACCATAAGTCAAATAGCTCATGGGCACAAGTAATGTCAACTACTTACTATAATTCTACTGCTAACTTTACACTCGGATGCAGCAAGAGTCACACCCCTCATTCCCATAATAATTATAACTCAACCATCCATACATCTGAGCTGAATGATTTAACAACATAAAAAGTAAGGAGTCAACATACATCATAATCCATGCAAGTGAATCCAGCTAGATTGGAAGAAGAACACCACTTGGAAAATGGAGCACCACCACCCAACCTAGAACTGACTCTTCCAATTCACCCCTGAGCCGAGGTTCTTTCCATGGATCAATTGCCTCTAATTGATCTATGCAATGGGTATTTAGTACCCTCTTTGATGATATGGTTTCCATTAGCGGCATCCTGCTTTTATGGATCTTTTTATCCATTTTCCTAGGATTATCTCATGAAAGCTCTCCTTTCTCTCCCACGAGAATTTTCCTCATAAAAGCTTTCCTTTCTCTCCCGCAAAAATTTTATATTTTTTGTCGATGGATGTTTATCTCCAATCCATCCATCTTGTCTAGAATTGAATCTAGAAGCTTATCATGAAATGTTTATCCTATCCCATTCACCAATGGGATTTAGCAAGAATCTCATCCCTTGGTATCTCATTTTTCCAAGTGATTAATTAATTGATTTAGTTCATAAGTATTTACTTTTCATATTACACATCAAACCTAGATTTTCGCAGCTTAGCTTTTCAATGTTTGACTACACAAGGGAGGGGTGTTACATACTCCCCCCCTTAAATTTACACCATCCTCAGTGTATTACTGCATCTTACAATATTATTTCCTCATTCACAGGTAGTTGTCTATGAACTCACAAGCTCCCATGGCCTGGCCATCTGATGCAGATCTTCTAATAGAATATATCAATTACAAAGGAGTTCCTTTCATCACATATCCTTCCATTTCTACCAATAGCATTGGTTTCAATCAATTTTTGTGAGAGTTTTTTTTGGATGTAGAAACTTAACTATGCTTACCATAACTACTATCATAATTTGATATACAATATTACTATTTGAGTAGGTAGGGCTTATATTGCCCGTCATTCATTTTAATTGAATAAATCATGTTCTTCTTCTGCATTCTTCCAATCCTTTGTGTTCTTGCCAAACACTTGCTTCCTGCAGCTCCTCTACATACAACAAGTCAACTAGCACATTTTCCAAATCAATATGTACCAAGTATTATATCAGGTTAGATCACACATAACAATCAAGTTAGATCACACATAACCATCATAATCACATGTATACAAAACTGCAAATAATCCATTGTTACTTATCCTTGAATCATTTCTTATCTTCCTTCTTCTGTGCACACTCCAGGTCGGTTGTCATGCTAGGTAACCACCTAGTGCCTTCGTGCATACCTACACATATTACGTATTACACACAAACACAACTATATATGTGTTGGTAACAGGTTCCCCTAAGGGCAGTTATGGGGCTAAAAGCCCATGTTTTGGGACAATTTTGTAATAAAGTTGTAAAGTCTCCACATTTTGTGGTCACGGAGTGCAAAGGTGTCAAGAGTCATAAAGGGTTGTCCACCCTTATTTTGTAAAGTGTAAAGTTGGATGTAAATATCCACCCATGGCCCGCTAACCATGGGATTCTATCAAAAGGAGCTAAGTAAGCTCACTCTAGGAAGAAAAAGAAGGAAGAAAGTAGCGAAGTAGAGTAGAGAAGTCTAAGTTTTCTCGGGTGTTAGTGTAGGTAGAGGCTCTGCAGCTGAGTGTGCAGAGGCCTAGGGTGGAAGTCCGCAGCTAAGTGCGCGGACCCCTACAGCTGTGTGCACAAGGCAAATAGAGTCTGTATTAAACTGGAAGATATCAATAAAGAGAAGTATTCTACAATCACTGTGTATTTAGTTCCTGTTAATACATATGATTATATTGCATTTGGGCTTAATTTACAATGTTTATTTGATGCGCAAATATATGTGATTATATTGGTTAATTGAACACAAGTAAGGATATCAGTTTACGCGACGCTAACTGTGATTGATTAGTAAGATAAGTAAAACACTTGGGATAACTTGGGAACTAATACAATACATTGTCATAGCTGCGCAAAAGTACTTGGACCACGGGTTAAGGCTATGCAAAGGTCAATTGTACAGCTTCGCGGAGGTACTGAAGGGTGGAATAAAGGGTAGACTGACAGAGCCCTAAGGCTTAGCGACCTGCGCGAAAGTAGGGTTAGAGGGTATAAACTGACATCACGACCATCTCACGGTGCGGAAACTTGGGTGAGACTTCGGTCCGCGCTTCACAGGCTAACACTGAAAGGGCCAGTAGTGTAGGGATTTTTTTGGCTAACCAGCGCTAAACCTGGGTCAGGGCCCACAAAGCCAACAAATGTTTTCGTTGTTGGGACTGAAATCTGCATGAGAGATGTGGGATGTTGTATCACTGGAATCCAACTAAGAAAGAGGTCAAAGACTGGTTGGATAGGAAGATCCACGAATTCGCGGCGTAGGAGAACATAAATCCATGGTTGACAAAGGAATAATGGCTAGACAGGTACCTGTACATGGAAATCCACGAGATCTTTTTCTTTTCCTTTCCAGCTGAGTTATATGAGTGGATCATGAAGCTAGTGGATAGCCAAGGAAGGTGGAGGCTTGACGGTCCTATTGTCTAGACCCCAGAGTTAGTGGATAGACTAGAAGCCTTTGAGGATAAGATTGCCCGTGCTGTCGATCATTGGTTTGATCGTATCATAGGGGGGTTTGTGACATAATTCGCAGTCAATACCTCAGTCAATTACAACGAGGAAGAGTGGCGCTTTTTCAAAGGTCCGTGGGTAAGTACTTGAAGTCTTTAAATACTTGGATTAATATGTTATTGTGTGAAAAATGGGTTATGCAGCTACCTTGATGTTCAAAGCTACGTGAAGTGGAAAGATTTACAGGAACGAAGAAAGAAAGAATACTAAATGTAGCCCACTGATTTCAGCTCCTTTGAGTGATGAAGAGGAAGTAGCACAAGATTCTCTATGAAGTGCAGTTTAGTTGATAAAACGAGGGTTCCTGCAACTACCACCTACACCTACACCACCTCCACCTTCTCCATCATCACCTGTGGCTTCACCCACACCACCACCACCTCCACCCCAGTTTAACATGGTGAAATCAGTGAAGCTGCCTTTGTTTAAGGGATTAGGAGATGAGGACCCAGACCAGTTCTAGTTTGTCATAAAAGTTGTATGGGAATCTCAGGGCGTCATAGATGATCACATGAAGAAGGAAATGTTGGTTAGTGCTTTACAAGATCATGCACTAACTTGGTACATCAAGTACTCTAATGATAACCCAAACACTGGGCTGGTAGAGATCCAGACTTTGCTGAATAAAGAGTTCAGTAGGCCTAAATAAAAGGCGTAGTCAATTGTGGGGTTCAAGGAAATCGCAATGAAACTAGGTGAGGTACCTTGGGAATTGGATCAAAGATTGAAGTGTAAAATCCACAAAGCTAATATGAACTTAACAGAAGGACAACACCACGAGTGGTTTGTGGCTTCGCTCCTGCCTCACCTAAGGGTTGCACTATCACAACAGAAGATTATGACCCCGACAAAGGTCTTGGAAATTGCAATAAGATTTTATGAACCACGAATGCAAGATCCAAATATGGGGGTTCAAAAGATCCATGTGCAGTTGCAAAATATTTGCCTTGAAATGCAAAGTTTCAAGCAAGATAGAACAGTTTGACCAGAGGAGCACGAAGAGATATGGTGCCTAAAATGTAAAGGTCAGGGGCATGACAAAGACCACTTCTCGATCTTTGCAAAATATATTGCAGGAGGAGGACCGATGCCTTTGATGCTGGAAGCCCAAGTAGGACCAAGCGTGGCGCCTGCGTTGTGGTGCGCTATATGTTAGGTAGCAGGGAAACATACGACTGATAATTGTCATTTGCTACAGAAGTTTGTACAAATGCCACAACAACTGTTCTACAACTTTTGTAGGTCGATAGGGCATGATGAGTGCAACTGATAAAGTTATGAATTGATGATGGATAGAGCACCCACCTATAGAGTTTAGGAAAAAATGCAGCCTCCTAACTATAGCGTTGGGATAACGCGAATAGGCTTTCAGGGGCACGGACGAGGCAGAGGTGGAGGAGGACCTCGCAGAGGTCAGGGACAGCTGATCTGTTACAATTATGGAGGACCAGGACACTATGTGTTACACAAAAATATCGTCACCATGATTATTTGCAGTCAGTATGGGTCCATCATCACTTGTACTATCCTCCTAAGCAAGTCTCAGACCTCAGCTCTTCAAGTCAAGCTTTGAAAATGGGAGAAAGACTTTGAAAATCAATGAAACTCTAGTTCCGCACTTTGTCTCACTGTCACCTGCGGTCCCACACCTTCTGTTTACAAAAACTGCGGACCTGCCTGCTCTGTCCCTAATGGTGTGGGTGCGGACCCCTGTGAAAGTCAAAAGGCGCAAGTTTTATCTTAAAAAACTCACTTTGGGTTAATTCTAGAGGATTCTAGAAGGAATTTTGACTTGGATTGTTCGCTCTGAGGTGGTTCATGCATCCCAAAAGAGAAGGAGCTAATCCCTTGATGAGAGGAGCTATCCCTTTGAAGGAGGGCTTTATCCCTTTGAAGGAGGACCTAGTAACCTCCCTCCATTGCACTATAAATACAGGCATTGGGCTGGTTGCTGAAGAGGTTAGAAGCTGAACATTTTTGAGGGTAAATGCTGGTGAAATCAAGACTTCCTAGTTGAGCTTAAGAGGAGAGATCACATACCTTTTTGGCTTCATTGGGGAGTGAGTGAAACTTGTCAAAGTAGAGGAGACTTCTTGCTGGACCCTGGGAGGAGCTTTTACAGCGTCAAGGCAAAGGTTGTAAAGTTCTTCTTATTTTGAATTAATACAACCAAACTCATTTTTCTCAACAAGTATCTCATGTTATTTGTTTCATGGACTCCTTGACTTTCATGTTAAATATGTTTTATGAAATTGGCTTTTCAGGTGCTATTTAATTTGTTTGCCTTGTTTGTGTTTGCAGATTCGTGACAAAGGAGCTCATTTGGATCGAAGGAGCGAGGGCATCCACGAACTTGCGTTGGACCTAAGGTAGGCCCTAAAAACACTTGTTTGCCATTGTTTATTAAAGCATATTTAGAGAAAGATAGTGTTTGGTTGGTTTGCTTGTCATTAAGTCTTCTTTAGATTCTAGGAAGGTCTATCTTGTCCGCAATATCGACTTATTCTGTGTGACACTATGCCTGTGAATGCACTAACCCAACATGTCCATTGTGTAACTATTGTACTCAGTTTGATCATGAGACAGAGGACTATCCTACACTGATAGAAAGGATATGAAACAAAGGGGTGCTACCACCACAGCCAAATCAAAACCTATAGATGATGAGGGTTGAGCCTCACGAAGAGGATCTGAATATGAATATAGTGATCCAAAGTGGAATTGAAATGGACGATGATAAGGGGAAACAATTTGAAAACAATGCATGGGTTTGCAAAGCTCCGGCAAAGGAAGCTGAATTTGATTTGGAGCGTGCACGTGAAATGTTCATGGAAGGAAAAAAGAGCTTCGCTAAGGTCTCTACCTCAGGGAGTCAGGATAAGCTTGTTCAAGAAATGGACCCTTCTATGTTTACAACCTTTTTAGAGACCTGCATGAAGTTGCTGTCTGATAGCAAAGCTATGAAGGGGTTACAGGAACTTATAAATAGATGCGCTAGAAATGCTCTGGGTGAATCGCGTGTGGTACAAAAGATTGGTAAGCATAAAGAAAGGATAGGGTGTGAGATGAGACTCACTGCACAAATAGGAGAATATGATATGGATCATGTTATTCCGGATCTGGGGTCGAACACGAACATTTTGCTGAAGTAGACTTGGGAGCGGATGGGGAGACTCACGCTGCAGTTGTATCCAATTCACTTAAGGATGGAAAATCAGCATAAGATCATCCCAATGGGACGACTGCAAGGAGTCACTATAGATATTGAAGGCGCGAGCACATTGGCTGATTTTGAAGTAATAAAAATTGTGGATGACAGCAACCCCTACCCTACGCACCTTGGCATCGATAGGGTTACTGACATGAATGGGGTAATCAACCTAAAGAAGCGAAAGATGATATTTGAAAAGAAATCACTTTGCGTAATAGTACACTTAGAACCTATTGAAGGATCGCGCTATATGAAACCAGTTCGCGATTACGAAAGCGATGACTATTTGGACTTCATATATAAGATAACAGCGTGAGACCAAGATTGGGTGAATCTGAAAGCGGATGGACGAATTACATGGGATCACGAGAGTTCCTGCAACTCAGACTCAGAGGAATAATTAGAGCGCTGGTAGAATCGGCTACTGAAGTGACTACACTGAGTTGTAACATGATGACCTAGTCGCTGCGCTATGTGTCATTAGAAGTACGAAATCTTCCCACTTATGATGGCTTGAATGATGTGGATGTATTTTTGGATGCATTTGAGAGGGAAGTACCAGAGAAGTAGCACTTCTAGGCTTTGGATTGGGCACTGCGCGCTACGCCCGCAAGATGGTGGGGTACGCACAAGGGTAGTTTTGATGATTGGCGCGAGTGTAGGAGGATGATGAAAACATGCTTTGGGAAGCTAAAGGTACGAGTGATAGACAAGAATGATGGGAAGGATGATCCACGCGCACACTTGGCCAAATGGGCTAAGGCCTATGGCGTGAAGCCCCAACCTAGATGGGTGCACTTGTTATGTCACACCTTGGATATTATCCCGATGAACTGGTACTTGGATACAGAGCTCCGCCATGGCACAAGTGAATGGGATATTCTGCGCGAAGGGTTCTTAATGACGTTCGACTTTGGATATGGGTTTGACTGTATTGACGAAGCGTGACAAGAAGTTAAAGCAGCAATATTTAGGATACCTCAGGATCCTTTGGATCTGATTCAACCCAATTGGACTACTCAGCTGAGCCACGTGCTATTTAACCCCATACAAAAATTACCTGCATACGAATTCTAAAACACAAAAAATAAACAATGTGAGATCATAACACATAAAACACATATACACAGAGATTTTTCCCTGGATCCCAAAATCGGGACTACTAGCTTGATTTTTCATTATGTTCCTTTCAATGTCACAATACATATTTATACATGCCGAAGCATCTAATACCATGGACTAAAAACCATTGTGTCCAAAACCATGGACTGAAAACCATCACGTCCAAAACCATCTGTGAAAAATCATGCACAAAACCATAGGTAGGTCCACCCAACCTAATATAGGGTTCAAAAACAAAATTTTCCAGGGTGCTGCCCTGAACCCTTTAAAGTGGGGTTACTTGCACCCCTCAAACCCCCTGTGACCCCCCCGCTACACAATAAACTCAATGAAGGGTGGGCTTTGCACCCCTTCTAACCCCCCAGTTAACTATGTGGGCTAGTCGTGGAAATAATATAACACAACCCAACATTATCCCACTTGTTGTTTTCTTTCCCATGCCCTACAATGCCCATTGTTTCTCTACACCAAGAGATCTTAGGGCTCACAGATTTTGTCAATGCATCTGTAGTATTCTTCAAAGTGTCCACCTCTACCAACAACACCATTTTGTCTTCTATCATATCCCTCACAAAGTGATACTGAACATCAATGTGTTTTGTCTTTGAATGATATGCAGGGTTCTTTGCCAAGAAAATTGCACTTTCGCTGTCACAGTCTATCCTTATAGCTCCCTGTACTAACCCCATACTTGAACACAATTTCTACAACCAAACTGCTTCCTTGCTTGTATGAGTGGCTGCCATGCATTCTGCCTCTATATTTGATAGTGCCACTACAGATTGTTTCTTACTCATCCAACTGACTACACCTCCAAATAGGTTAAACCCATACCCACTTTTAGATCTTCTCTGATCCAAATCTCTAGCCCAGTCTGCATCAACAAAGCCATGAATATTCAACACTCTATCCCATCCTAGTCTTCCTTGGTAGCACAAATCATAATCACTAGTGCCACACAAATACCTGAAAACCCGCTTCACTACTGTCTAGTGCTCCTTCCCTGGTTTTGACATAAACCTACTCAATACTCCCACTGCATGTGCAATGCCTAGTCTAGTACAGACCATCGCATACATCAGGCTACCTATTGCACTTGCATATGGAACATGGCACATGTCCTCTTCCTCTTCTTGTGTCTTGGGACACTATTCAGCAGATAACTTTACACCTACAGGAATAGGAACCTTCACTGGTTTACTATCCTGCATATTAAACCTCTGAAATATTGTCTCGACATACTTCCTCTGGTTTAACCAGAGCTTCCTCTTTGTCCGATCTCTTTTAATTTCCATGCCCAAAATATAGTTTGCAGTGCCAAGATCTGTCATGTCGAATTTGGAGGACAAATGGGTTTTCAAATCCTGGATAATTTCTTTGTCATTTCCAACCAGCAACATATCATCCACATACAAGACCAGATAAATAACAGAGTTACCAATTAATTTAAAATACACACAGTGATATGCTTTGCTTCTAGTGAATCCAAGTCCCCATATAAATGTATCAAATTTCTGATACGACATCCTTGGTGACTGTTTTAACCCATACATAAACTTCTTTAACTTGCATACCAATTCTTTCTTACCCTTCACCGCAAAGCCTTTAGGTTTCTTCATGTAGATCTCCTCTTCCAGATCCCCATGAAGAAATGTTGTCTTCACATCCATCTATTCCACCTCAAAATCAAAAGCAGCAGCAATAGATAAAAGTAATCTAATAGAAATTACCTTGGCAACAGGAGAAAAAATATCACCAAAATCAATTCCCAACACCAGGGAATAACCTTTTGCTACCAACCAAGTTTTGTATTTCTCCACCTTTCCTTATAAATTTGTCTTCTTCTTGAACACCCATTTGCTGCCAATGGGTTTCCTTCCATCCGGAAACTCCACTAAATCCCAAGCCTCATTTTTATGCAAAGATGCCATTTCATCAACCATGGCCTCTTTCCAGAGTTTTCCATCCTCTGAATCTACTTCTTCCTTGATAGTTTTGGGATCATCATCAGCAATAGATAAAGAAAATTTTGAAAAAAAAACAAATGGACTATACCTTTCTGGCTTCCTTCCTTCCCGAACTGATCTTCTCACACCCGGAGTTTGTGGCTCTTCATCTTCTGATTCCTCCTCTGTTGTAGAGTCTAATTCTTCCTCCTTTAGCTCAAACTCTATCTTCTGAGGTTCCTTTGGTTGGACTTCATGTTTAATAACATATTTCACCTCTCTGAACACCACATCTCGGTTGTACACAACCTTCCTTGTTACTGGGTTCCAAAGCTTATAACCCTTCAAACCATCCTTACACCCAATAAAGATGCACTTTTCAACTTTACTATCCAACTTGGTTCATTTCTCCTTTGGAATATGTACATATGCATCACATCCAAATACCCTCGAATGTGCAAGAGAGGGTTTCTTACTAGTCCATACCTCTTGTGGAGTCTTATCCTCCAACACTGATGAAGGTGATCTATTGACCAGGTAACATGCTGTCTCCACTGCCTCTGCCCAGAATTCATGTCCTAACCCGACACCACTGAGCATGTTTCTTGCCCTTTCCATCAACGTCTTGTTCATTCTTTCTGCAAATCCATTTTTCTAAGGTGTATATGGAGTAGTCTTCTATCATGCTATACCACACTTCTTACATAATTCTTTGAATTCATTACTGCAAAACTCTCCACCATTATCTGTCCTCAACACTTTTATCTTCTTCTCTGCTTGGTTTTCCACCAGAGCCTTTAATTCTTTAAACCTATAAAAGACTTTGACAGATTTCTTCTTAAGGAAATATATCCATGCATTCCTTGAGAATTCATCTATAAATGATACATAGTACACAAACTTACCCAGTGACAGAACCTTCATAGGTCCAAACACATCACTGTGCACAAGCTCGAATATTTGTTTCGCCCTCTTACCACCAGAGGGGAAACTCACCCGATTTTGCTTCCCATATACACAATTTTCACAGAAATCAAAATCCAGAGAGCTATTACTCATACCTTCTACCATACCGTTACCATGAAGTATTCGAAGGCCCTTCTCTCCAATATGTCCAAACCTTTGATTCCACAACATGGTCTTCTCTCCAGAGACCACTAGATTTTCTGCTCCAATTTCAAGAATCACGAAACTGTTGCACCCATCAACAATAGTGCTACCTTGGAGCTTGCACAGAGTTCCAATTCGAACTCCCTGCATCAATACCAGTGTCCCCCGAACCATCTTGCAGGTATCCTTCTTGAACACGGTTTTTACACCTACATCACCCAGCGTGCTTACAGAAATCAGATTTCTAGCTAATGCAGGAATATGCAGAACACCCGTAAGTGTTCTAACCCTTCCATCTTGCAACTTCAACTTTACTTTTCCATGACCAACGATTCTAGACTTCCTGTTATACCCCAATAAGACATCACCACCATCATATTTCTCATACTTCCAGAACCACTCTCTATGGGGAGTGAAGCAAGGAAAATTTTAAGGATGGAAAATTTTCTTGAAGTTTCAAAACATGGCGAATCTCACTAATCCATAATATGCAAACTATAAAATATTTATTGATATATTTGTAAAATTATTCAAATTTATAATGATTTTATATATAGTCTCTATATAATGTTGGCGATTTTTAAGGTAAAATAATTTTATATTCTAAAATTTAGGCAAATCGTCTTTTATAAAATTGGAATTTGGCGAATATTTTTTATGGACAAATCATGGAAAATTAGCCCACTGGGCGAACATTAGCCCCTAAAATTTTCCATGGAGTGAAGTGAAAGGATGAACCTGAGTCAATCAACCATCCCTCATAATCTACATGTGTACTTGAAGAAGCCATGTACACATCCCCACCTTCGTCTGAGGTGATTTTCGCCTCTGCAGAAGGAGCATCATCATATCCCTTTCCTTTATCAAGGGCTTTAGATTTACAGTCCCATTTGTAGTGCCCTTCCTTTCCGCATTTCCAGCACACCACCTTTACAACTTTTCCTAGAGATTTAGATATCTCTCTAGATCTAGATCTCCCACTCGACGACTTATTTTTGTTTCTGTTCTGGGACCGTCCTCGTACAGACAAGGCATCACCATTCTGGCTCTCCATATTTTCCATCTCATCTCCTCCCTCAGCAAGGATGAGACTATTTCATCAAATTGCAAGGCAGTTGTGTTGCTACCTATTACAATAACCAGACTATCCCATGAATTTGGTAGAGAACACAAATAACTAATGCACTTATCTTCATCTGAAATTTTAATATCAATAGATAATAACTGACTTTCCACAATATTAATGCATTCAGATGCTCTATCACCAAGTCTCCATCTTTCATCCTCAGGTTACACAGCCTTTTCTGCAGGAACAATTTTTTCACCAAAGACTTAGATTGGTACAAAGTTCCTAACTTGTCCCACAAAGCCTTAGCCATAGCTTCCCCTGATACATTTAGAAATATTAAATCTTAGACACACAATCATATTGTGATCTCTACCTTCTGATCTAATTTCTTACATTCTTCATTGGACACTCCTGTTGGTTTAGTACCCGAATCTACCGCGATCCACTGATCTTTATCCACCAACAGATCCTCCATCTTGAGTTTCCACAACTCAAAACTCCGACCATTAAATTTCTTGATCTCTATCTTTCCACTGCTCGCCATCTTCTTTCACCACCAGAATTGATCTCACAGATCTCCCACTGAACGGGGTCTACCACAGGCCCGAGCGAAACTCCTCAGCAACAAAAACTTCCCCTTGAAGCCAAAACAACTTTGATACCAAATGTAGGTTTTAACCCCATACATAAATTCCATGCATACAAATTCTAAAACACAGAAAATAAACAATGCAAGAGCATAACACATAAAACACATATACATAGATATTTTCCCCTGGATTCCAAAATCGGGACTACTAGCTTGATTTTTCATTATGTTCCTTTCAATTTTACAATACATATTTATACATGCCGAAGCATCCAATACCATGGACCGAAAACCATCGCGTCCAAAACCATGGACCAAAAACCATCACGTCCAAAACCATGTGCAAAAAATCATGCACAAAACCATACGTAGGTCCACCCAACCTAATATAGGGTCCAAAAACAAAATTTTCTGGGGTGCTGCCCCGGACCCCATAGAGTGGGGTTACCTGCACCCGTCAAACCTCCTATGACCCCCCCGTTATGCAATCGATGCAAAAAAGGGGGGGATCCACCCCCCTTCTAACCCCCTAATTAACTACATGGGCTAGTCGTGGAAAGAATATAACACAACCAAACAATAACGTGACTACAGAAGAAGAAGAGGAGGACCCACAAAAGATTAATATTCCTGAAACCAAGGGTCACTGCGAGGTCGACGGACCTCCGATCGAGAATCCTGATATAAACGTGTCGCTAAGGACTAAATAGATAAATATCGGTATGGAGGCGGCACCCAAATTTGCAAATATTGGAGATTACTGGGATGCCACAACGGTAGATAAGATTGCCAAATTGCTCTGTGAATACTAGGATTTGTTCCCTACCAAGTTTATGGAGTTAGAGGGGATAATATGAGACCTGGGCATTATGAAGATCATCTTAAAACCAACATGAAATTGTTTAAGAAAAGACCTTACCATCTCAATCTGAAGCATAAGGAGAACGCTCACTTAGAGTTAGATAAGATGCTTGTGGCAGGCATCATTGAGCCCATAGAAGAATCTAATTGGGTAAGCCCAATGGTGGTATAGGAAACGAAGTAGAAGGATGAAATAAGGATATGTGTAGATCTCAGGAAGTTGAGTGATGCTTGTGTTCATGATCCTTTCCCGACTTCGTTCACTGATGAGGTACTAGATAATATAGGTGGCCAGGAAGCATACTCCTTCACTGATGGGTTTTATGGTTACCATCAGATCAAAATCGCGCCTGAAGATAGAAGCAAGATGACCTTCATGACTTAATGGGGATGTTTTCAGTAGACTATAATTCCTTTCGGATTAAATAACACGCTTGTGATTTTTTCACGCGTAGTCATTACTGCATTCAAGGACTTCAGTCATACGTTATTGGAGGTGTACTTTGATGACTGGACTATGTTTGGATTGGTAAAATGCCATGTGGCAAGTTTGTTCTTAATGATAGATACTTGTTGAAGGTGCCAGATTGTGCTCAATCTAAAGAAATGTCTATTTTGTGTTCCTTTTGGGACTCTGTTGGGTCATGTGGTTTGTAGACAGAGATTGATGGTAGATACTGCGAAGATCGCAGTGATACTTAACTTAGAGGCACCGAGGAGTGTGAAACAACTGTGCGCAACCTTGGGACATAGGTACTACAGGAATTTTATCAAGGGCTACGCCCAGATCACCGTGCCTATGGAGAAGTTGTTGAAACAAGATGTCACATTCTGTTGGAACAAGGAATGTCAGAAAAGCTGGGATGTATTGAAAGGAAAAATGGTCACCACACCGACTTTAGTCTTCCCAGATTGGAAGAAGGAGTTTCATGTACATGTAGACGCGTCATGTATAACACTGGGAGCAGTACTTACACAGGTCGGTTGAGGATAATTTGACAATCGTATAGTGTTCGCAAGTAGGAGGTTATCCAAGGCTAAGAAGAACTATTCCACCACTGAGTGCAAAGGATTAGCCTTGGCATACATGCTCCAGAAGTTTAGACACTATTTTCTAGGTGGACATTTTAAGATGTGTACAGATCGTTCTGCATTGAAATACTTGGTCAATAAGCTTGTGTCAGGGGGGAGAATCTGTAGGTGATTTTTATTGTTCCAGGAGTATGATTTTGAAGTTATTGTGAAGACTAGATGACTGAAAGCAGGACCTGACCATCTGTCGCACATCGAAATAGGGAAGAGCCCACTAATTTGGAGGAGGGATTACCTGATGTGTAGCTATTTGAAGTGCATGTTGTGGATGGTCACTTTGAAGACATGATCATACACTTCCTAATGACAGGAACTACCCCAGAAGGTTACACCACCCAGCAAAAAAAGGAGTTAGTGGGGCATGCGGCAGATTTTTCTATCTTTGTCGAACATCTGTACAAAATGGGGTCTAATGAAGTATTACGACGATATGTACGAGAGTTTGAAAGGAGCAGTATCCTTGTGGACATTCATGGGGGCGTCGTAGGAGGACATTATGTAGGAAGGGTGACTGCACAAAAGATTCTACATGCAGGGTTGTGGTGGCCAACCCTCCATTAGGATTCAAAAGCTTACTGCAAAGCATGTGATGTGTGTCAAAGGAATGGCAGACCATCATGGAGAGATGAGCTGCCTCTGAACCCACAGATGACGTTACAACCTTTTGAGAAATGGGCGATAGATTTTGTGGGACCCATTCAGCCCCAAGGGAAGAAGACGGGAGCGTGGTACATTATCATCGTGACTGAGTATTTGACTCGATGGGTGGAGGCATAGCCTGTGAAGGACTACACAGGCGTGACCACTGTGAAGTTTCTCTTTGAGTATGTACTGACGTGATTTGGGTGTCCAAAGATTTTGATGAGTGATCATGGTACGCACTTTCTGAACGAAATTATCAGCGCACTGGCGGAGGAATTTCAGGTATATCATGAGAAAAGAATGCCTTATCACCCACAAGCTAACAGGATGGTGGAAGCACTCAATAAGTTGCTGGAAAATGTGTTAACCAAGGTTTGAAACACTTATCAAAGTGATTGGGACCTATGCATAATCATCGTACTATGGGCCTATTGAACAACATGCAAAAAGTTGACTGGACAAACACCCTTTAGGCTTGTATATGATGCTGAAGCAGTGATGCCCATCGAATACATTGTGCCTAGTCTTCGTATAGTGACACTCACGAGTATGACGGATCACAGAGCCCTGGAAGAGAGGCTCGCGTAGCTTGCTGAGCTTGAGGAAGAAATATTTCTGGCTGGATTTCACCAATAGGTCCAAAAGCAACGCGAAAAAGCATGGCATGATCAACACATTAAGTTGTGCACCTTTAAGGTAAATGATCTGGTTTTGTTATATGACAGCAAGTTTGATAAATTTCCAAGGAAATTCAGAGTGCACTGGCTAGGGACCTATGTCATTAAGGAGATTATCGATAGTGGAGCAGTTCAGTTGGTTAACTTAAACAGAGATCCTGCCCAAGAAAGGTGAATGGTGACCGATTGAAGCCATACACTGGTGATCCAGCTAGGTGACTATATGAAGGTAGCATAGTCTTAGTGCTCCAGGAAGCTGAAAGGAGGCGCGGGACTACAAACTACACTGCCTAGTTTAGTGAACTGTGCAATTGGAGGATTGTGTGGAACGAGGAAATGTCATAGGGTTCATGACAACGTGGAGAGAGCTGCGCTACCTAGGGAAAAATCGTACAGGTTAGCCAAAAAGTGACCGTTAAAGTCTTTGTTCATGATTTGACAATAAGAATGCGGTAAGATGCTTGGAAATCTATTGCCAATGCGACATTAATGAACCGAATGTGGGGGAATAGTTGAATTTGAATTCAAAATAGCCTATAAATTACAGGTGGAGGCCTAACGAAAAACACTTGGCATTTTGGACATTGAGTTGGTGAGCTCTCAGACGTGCATTACATGCGCATTCTTCGAAGAATTTCTTGACTGCCCAGTGTTTGATCGGTTTCTAGAGTCCAACCACAATTTCATCTATGATTTTATCCCAGGATCTGAAGCTATGAATGTTGAAGCAGTGACAGCCGAGGGGGTTGTGCCGGAGGTTGTTATGGAGGCAGAACGAGCTGCTCCAGAGGTTGCAGAGGTACTAGATAAAGTCCCCAAGTCGCCATGGATGCCTAGACCGAAGCCTACTCCATCCAAGGAGAGTGGGAAGAATAAGAAGGGAAAGCAGGCTACGATAATGGTGCGTGCATCGCCTAGAAGAAACCCATAGACGGACAAGCCCACCGCATAGGAAAAGGGAAAAACCATTAACTTGGAGACAAAGGAGGAAGAAGTTGAGGACATCCCGATGGATGATGAAGATTTGGGGGTGGAAGTGGAGGAAGTTGAAGTCAAGGGTTCCGACACTATCACTATGTTTCCCAAATACGTCCCTCCACGCAAGGGCAAGACCAAAGATCCAAAGGAAATTAATGAAAGAAATGTCACCTTACACATGCCTCTATTTCCGGACGAGATTGTCTTTGAAGGACCGCATTTGGGGTGGGTACCGCAGTTGAAACTGGAAGATTGGGACTTAGCTGACATTGGGAAGTTCCTACACTTGGCAACATAACAGCTAATGCATCATGTTGTTCACACAACCACCAGGATGACTGCATTGGAACCACAGAAGTGGCTCAGGGGAGTAGACAAGGCAGGTATGCTCAACCCGGTATGGGTGTCGCACTACAATCGCACACCCATTATAGTATTGGTCATCAAGAAGCTGTTATGCTTGGTGCACAATGGGTGTCTGTGGCTGGAGAAGCCAATACCCATCACTGACAGGTTGATCCATAGGATCACACGGCTGCCCTATACAAGGGAAAATCTGGCCATCATGCTTGGCGGAAAAGGTGGCAAGTAGGCCCTCGTGGAGGCCATGAAGGAGAAATTCAAGGTCATAAAGAAGCCACGAGGCTATGCCATCTCGAGTATATGCAACCCTGTGGTCAAGTTGGCCATGCAGATCTTGGCATGAAAAGTTATGCAAAAGTGTCACGCAGATAAAGTGTCGGCACCAATCATTTCTCTAGAAGCATAATGCACCGAAGGAGTCCAATTCAATTTAGCACACCATCTCTGCGGTGAATTCCTTGCGAACTTCCATGAGGTAGAAGAGCTCAGCAAGACCTTCACTACACCTGGCTCCCACTCTCCATTGTGCTAGTAGCCTGGGAGCTACCGAAAGATAGTCAATTCCCCTCGATCACGTCGGACCTACCAAAAGTAGTGAAGTACGCTTTGCTATGGGTGACCAAGGATGCTCAGCCATCAAGGATAGAAGGATGATCTAAATTGGATCCATTTTTTTCTCCAAATAAAATTCCTCAAATGAAAATGAAAGTGGGATCAAGTCAAATTGCTCATCAATACAACTCCAATGGTCTGAATGGCGCGTAAATCTAAGTCCAAATGAACAAGTTAAAGCCAGTCAAAGTTTATGGAAAATTAGGGCAAAAAATCAAAATGTCAAAGGTCAACAGTCAACGGTCAACAAGGTGATGTCAGCAGGACACCTGTCGTCTCGAGAATACACCACTTGTCCTGGATGACATTAGTAGAGGAGGTGACATGTCGCGATACGATTAGTTTATATGGGCCAATCCAGTGCTGACACGTGGTAGCCCGGATTTTTCCCAATGTGGACTTATTTCCAAAATTTTGGCGATCAGGGAGGATCAAACCCCTGACCTCCTAGAATGGCCAAGCTTTTGTAGGAGGACAGCACCGGACGGGCTATGTTAGATCTTCTTATCAGAAATGATCAAGTTTTATTTATTATGAGGCGAGTTTGTGGCCTGAAAAGGGTCGGACGGTCGGGGTCAACCCCACAACCACTGGACCTTAGATATATATGTTAACATATAGTTCAAATGTCACCAAACCATATAGCCCGAAACCTTATTATACACCATGAGTATATCATAATACAACCAACGGTTATATCAACATAACAAATAGTGAAACGGTTGGGTGGGGGATTCGAACCTTCGACCCACCAAAACACTATATAACAAATGCCTTCACACACCTCCGCTAACCATTGTGCCAAGGGTGGGACTTGGTTAACCAAGCCACCAAAAACATTGTTTAAACATTTGCAAGTACTAAAATTTCAAACCACCAGCACGCAAACCGTGGTGTTTTTGTGTAGGTAGAGCCATTTTTTGTCAGCAAAAAGTGGTTATGCAGGGACAGAAGTGGTTTTGGATCATTCCAGGGGGTCTAGAGGTCACAGTGGCCAAATATGGTCAAGTTTATACTCGTTTGACTCGAAATTTTGAGCTGAACATAATGGTGAGGTCCATTTTCTCATTTGATTCTCTGTTTTTGAGCTCATACTTGTAACAAAATTTTGAAGACAAGGTAAAGTGGTCAACGCTAGAAGCTAAAGGACCAGGAGAGGTAGCGAGGAAGTCTGGTGAACTCCTTTATTAAATTTTTCTGTGTTGATGTGTTTTAATGTGTTTTCAATTTTCTTATGTGTTTATGTTATTCAGAATCTTTTTGATCCATTACATTAAGTAACATAAGCAACTTCACATAAAGTCTATAATGCCTTTTTCATTAATGGATCAAGTGGTATCATAGCAGCAAGATTTTTAAGGTTTGGCAAGTTTGTGTGAATATTTGAATGCTTACTAAGTTGAGGCTTGGACGAGGTGAAGGTGAACTTGTTGAGGCAAATCTAGAGATTGGAAGGGTCTTTTCACAAAGAAGGATGGCAGATGAAACCTCCCTTGGGTCAGAATCTCAATTCTTGGATAGTTTCATGACAATACATGCAATGGTGGAAGATATGTATCACAAGTTTAAGAAGAACAAAGATGAAGGCACTTCATCACCTAAAGATCAAGAAGGGAAAGGGAGAAATGCTTCCTCCACCATCTCCTCCATCATCACCATCATCGTCATCATCATCCTCTTCTTCTCATAAATCTAGTCCTTCTAAGAAGAAAAAGAAGAAATACTCTTTGATCAAATTAGATGTAAAATTTGATTTGCCAATTTATGATGGAGAACTTAACGCTGAAAAGCTTGTTAATTGGATAAGACAAATTGAAGTGTATTGCAGGGTGCAGAAAGTTGTTTTAGAAAGGAAGAAGGTCCAACTTGCTAGCCTTTGACTTGGAGGAAACTCACGTGTATGGTTGGAAGGCAAGACACAAGCAAATCTCAAAAATCATGTTAAAATCATTTCAACTTGGAATGAATTTGTTCCTGCTATTAGAAAGCAATATTATCCATTGGCTTATATGCAACAAGCAATGATGAGTTAGAAAACACTGCGTCAATTAAAAGGTCAAAGTGTTCAAAGTTATACTCAAGAATTCCGTAAGAGAGCTTTAACATGAGGCATATCATTAGACTCACCAAAGACATTGTTGAAATACATAGGTGGTCTTCATAGTTATTTGAGGCATACCATACTTATGTTTAATCGAACAAGCTTAGATGATGTATTGGTCCAAGCAACTCATCTAGAAGCTAGAGGCAAAAATGTAACCCATGATGTTGGGAAATCATCCAAACCTATTGAAAGCAAGAATAAAGGCAAGAAGAAACTTAAGTGGAAGGAGAAGAAAACAAACACTGAGAAGAAAGATAAACCTTCATGCACTCATTGTAAGAAGGAAGGTCACGATGAGGCACATTGTTGGTCATTGCACCTAAAATTGAAGCCTAAGAAGTTTGGGAGTAAAGAGTAGAAGAATGTTGCTACTATTCAAAAGGACTTGGGATTAGATTCAGGTGATGAGACAATGGTTACAGCTACAAGTATAAAAGGTAAAGATCCTAAAGCATCTACAAGTACTTCGCATTCGATTGATAATGATAATGATGAGAGGAAAAGAAATGAGCTATTTCACATTAGAGTCATTTCCAAGCATACTAAAATTGATACTTTATTTGACAGTGGGTCACAAGTTAATTTGATTTCCGAAAAAATTGTAAAGAAGTTGGGTCTAGAAAAAAAACCTCATAAAAAACCATATCCATTAGGTTGGGTGAGTGATAAAACTAAGCTACAAGTTACGAAACAATGTAAACTTCATTTTGCTTTTGGGTCAAAGTTTGTAGATGAGGTTGAGTTAGACATAGTCCCATTGGACATATGTGGAACTGTATTAGGAAGTCCATACTTGTACAATAGAAATGTTATCTTCTATCGAACTACAAATAAGTATCAACTCACTAAGGATGGAATTGAATATATTGTAAGGGCTCATAAACTCAAAGATAATTTATCTCTCATAAATTCAGGACAGATGAAAAGGATTGTAAATTCAAGCAAACAATTTTTACTTATGATTGTAAAAGCAAAGGATATTGATAAATCCGATGCTTTCCAAGGCTGTAATCCTAAACAGAAAGCAAATCTAGTTAAAGTTGTTTCTGATTATGATATTATGTTTCAAGAGCCTAAAGGGCTTCCACCCAAGCGAGAGATAGAACATGAGATTTATTTGCAACAAGATGCTCCACTACCTAACATTGGAATGTACAGGTTATCAACTCTAGAGAATGCAGAGATAAAGAAGCAAGTACAGGAATTTCTCGATCAAGGGTTTATTCGACCAAGCACATCACCATGTGGATCACCTATTGTGTTAGTGCGAAAGAAAGACAGTTCGTGGAGAATGTGCATTGATTTTAGAGCATTAAATAAAATCACAATAAAGAATCATTATCCTCTTCCTCGTATTGATGATTTGTTAGAAAAGTTAAAAGATGTAGTTTACTTCTCTAAATTGGACTTGTGAAGCAGCTACCATCAGATCAGAGTTGCAGAACAGGATGTATGGAAGACTGCTTTCAAAATAAAGCAAGGAATCTATGAATGGATGGTTATGGCTTTTGGCTTAACTAACGCTCCAGCTACATTCATGCGAGTCATTAATGATGTATTTAGACCATTCATTGATGTTTTTGTAACAGTATATTTAGATGATATTCTTGTTTTCAGTAGAACATGGGATGAACATGTAAAGCATGTAAAGCAGATTTTAGATGTTTTGAAACGAAAAAATCTATATGTAAAACTATCAAAATGTGAATTTGGAAGAACATCTTTGAATTATTTGGGTTATATTGTAGGGGGTGGTGAACTGAAGATAGATCCCTCTAAGGTTGAAGTCATTGTAAATTGGTCTAAGCCCAATATTGCTACAGAAGTTAGAAGTTTCTTAGGGGTAGCACAATATTGGAGAAATTTTATTGCTAACTTTTCTTTGATTGCAGCTCCTTTACATGCTTTGACAAGTGTGAATCAAGTGTTTCAGTGGGAAGGCAAACAACAAAAAGCCTTTGACACATTGAAGGAAAGGATCGGTACATCACTAGTACTAGCACTGCCAGATCTTTAGCATCCATTTGATATCGAGATAGATGCAAGTGAATATGCCATGGGGGTAGTGTTGATGCAGCACAAAAAGCCTATATGCTTTCATTCTGATACATTCACATCAGCAATAGTCAACTATCATGCATATGATAAAGAATTATATGCATTGGTTTAGAGTGTTAAAAAGGTGAAACATTACATAATGGGTAACGAAACAATCATATACACGGATCATCAACCACTACAATACTTACACTCACAAACTAAATTGCAACAATCAAGACACTATCGGTGGATGGGTTTTCTTCAGTAATTTCATCTTACTATCAGATATAAGAAGGGCATACATAATAAGGTTGCAGAAATGTTATCAAGACCAATTATAAATGCATCCACAATACTTAAGCATAATTCAGGAATTCATGAAAGTTACATTAAGCAATATGCTTAAGACATAGATTTTAAGGATGTATATGAAACTTTAAGTCATGGTAAGAAGGTAGAAGAATTGGATTATTTCATAAAGGACAAACTCTTATATCATTTGGGAAAGTTATGCATTCCACAAACTGAAAGAGTTAATATAATTCAAGAAGCACATACTTCTCTCATATCAGGTCATTTTGGTGTAAGTAAAACAATTGAACAATTACAAATATTCTACTATTGGCCACGAATGAATGAGACAGTTTCTAGATATATTAAAGGATGTACTATGTGTGCTACAAGCAAGCCAAGTAATAGAAAATTAGGCTTGTATATTCCACTTCCAATTCCTTCTCGTCCTTGGGAAAGTGTTTCCATGGATTTTGTTGGGGGATTGCCAAAGTCTAGAAAGAGTCATGATTATTTGTATGTAGTTGTGGATAGGTTCAGTAAAATGTGTATTTTGACACCATGTAATAAACAGGTCACAACTGAACAAACTGCAAAGTTGTTCTTCAAAATGTATGGGTTCATTTTGGGTTACCCACTTCTATTGTATCCGATCGAGATTCTTGATTTGTCGGGAAATTTTGGTCAAGTCTATGGGAGTTAATGGACACAAATTTAAAGAAGAGCACAACATTTCATCTGCAAACAGATGGTCAGATAGAAGTGGTCAACAGGACATTGATATAGTTGCTTCGCGGATATTGCAGTAATCATCCCAAACTTTGGGACGAGCATTTGTGTTATGTGCAGCATGCTTACAACCAACATTCTTCTACGCAAAGATCTCATTTTGGGACTTGTTTTGGTTTTGTACCAAAGTCTCCCTTGGATTTTGTCTTTGGTAAAGACATAGTAGTTGATGGACACAGTGATGTGGACAAAGCAAGCAAGTTCAATGAACAAATCCAGAAAATTCACCAGGTAGTACAAGAATAGTTGGAAAGAAGCCAAGCAAAGTATAAGGCATAGCATGATAAGCATCGAGTTGAGCGTAGTCTTCAAGTTGGTGATCAAGTCTGGTTGTACATCAGCAAAGAAAGACTACAAGGGGAAGGTAAAAATTTGAAACCAATTAGATATGGTCCTGTTGATGCCTCGAAAATCGCTGCAACAACAATGGGGGATAACCACCCAGTCCGGACCTTAAAGCAACTCCTTTTCCGTTTGTTGTGGTGGCTCTGACTAGTTTAACTAGGTCCAGTTACCTTCTCCCTATTGCTATTGGTTTATGATGTATATTTACCTACCAATAGAAAAGGATATCATATCACTTCTTCTTGCTGATTTGGGTTCAACCAAGCCACAACTAAAGTTTTGCCTTTTTTAGAAGAGGACTTAAAAGAATCTAGAAATTACTCTAAATGCAAGCTTATTCTAATATGCAAGCAAAATAAACTAATCTTAATCCTATCTTAATTAGGTAGATATAGATCTAACCCAACCAAGAGCAAGATAATTAAAGTATTGGAATTTAAATATGTCTTGTTTATAATGAATATCAAGTTAATGAAGTAGTTCAATTAACTGATATTATGGTTACCAAAACACATCCTATTGAGACCTCTTAACTGAAATAATAAACCAACAACATTCAGGAAGTAGTTCACAAAAATGATATTAATTATCAAATCAGTAAATCCAATAATTGAATAATGATATGTGGAAATAGTTCACAACGCATTACCATTCAATAAATCAGTTTTATAAGACAGATTTCTGAGTAAGTAGTTACTCAAAAATGAGGAATTAATCCATAAAAACAGAGATACATAATAACAAGATTGAGACAAATTACCCATATTGACAATAGTGCACAAACATGAATAAAATGACACATTCCTGTTACCATAAAAATAAAACTGATATTTGAAACAGTAGTATTAAAAATACCAATTTATTGCATCCATCTCTCTGTCCCTGGTCTCCAATAGCTCTTTACATTGCTTGAACTTCTACTTTCAAAGCTAAAGCTACAATAGTGCAAACTTTGCCCTTCATGTATAATTCAAGATACAAAGGGAAAATCCTCAATAATCCCCAAATATGAGATTTTCTCTCCTCTCTCCTACAACTATAAATTCATATTACATTAGTGCTTTTAGAAGTCTAGAACTGCAGAGGAGAGCAACCCCTTATTACATTCTGCAATCTGCTATTTATAATATTTGTGAAGGAATTCTTGAGAGAAAAGTTTGTTGAAGAGAAATCTGCCAAATCTAATTTTATTTTCTCAAAATTCCAATCTTTAATTGCTGGAGCCTTCTCATTGATTGAGATCATTTTCTCCATATTTCTTCTACTGTTCTCCTGCAAAAAGAAATTAAAATGAATTAAGATGCAACAATAAAATCAAAATATCATTTCTGGTAATTAAATCAAATATAATCAAATTCTATTTAAATAAATAATTGAAAATAAAATATAAGCTCTCTATTGATGCCTAGGATAGTTTAATTGGCCAAGGATATTATTGACGAATGGATCTGCAATTAGGAGAGGCTTGGACAAATGAAAATGTAGAAAATAACTCAGAAAATTGATTTTGTTTTAGAAATTCGGAGCTTGATTTTCTGCCTGATTTTTGATCCAATAAATGACCAAATCTATTAGTGAAACCTCCTCAAAAATATTCTCCTTGATTTTATCTTTCCAATGAGCCGTCCTGGGCCTCATTTGGCCAAGTATAACTCAATCTATAAGCCTCCAAAGTTGATGAATCAAATCTGGCATGAATCTGGAAATTTTGTTGCTGGGCTAAAAATCTAATCCTAAATTAGGATTCTAATTAATTCTAAATTAATTGTTAATTATAAACAAAACTAATTATTAATAAACTATTTATTAATCTAATTATCTATTTATAAACAAATTTAATCTAATTAAAAATTAATTAATATTAATCTAAATGATATTTAAATTTAAATTTAATCAAATTAATTAAATGTTATAAATTAATTAATCTCATTAATTTAAAATTTATTAGTTAAATATTAAATATTTTAAACTAAACTAAAATATACCAACCTACCTTACTTCACTCATTCCTAACTAACTTACCTTTCAACGAATGAATGAGTGTTGCATGAAACGCTTTAAAACAAAACTTATATTGTTAGTGTTTTCTAATATATGTTCCATGACTTTTTATGATCGGTAATCGGCATCGGGGGCATGAAGGTGTCGTGGTTATTTAACATATGTCCCGAACAAAACCTCCGATGCGATGTAAAGCAAATCGGCAATCGGCGTCGGGAGGGGTATCGGGATTTAAGAGATGTGTTTATTAAAAAGTCCCGATGCGATCCTTCGATTGCGAAATAAATTTTATATATATTTTATATATATTAAATTTTAATTTAATTTAATTAATTATATTTTAAATAATAATTAATTTAAGATTTAATATTAAAGATTAATTTTTATTTTGGTTTTATTTTATGAGATTTATTTTATAAACTACAGCCACTTTTAATAAAAGTAAAAATAAAAATAAACTACAACCACTTCGATGTTTTGGATTTTCGATATTAGTAATAAATTTGGAAATTGAAGTAAATTTCTAAAATCTCGCCGCTTAATGATTTGGCTGTATAAGTAAAAATGAAAAATGTTAGTAAAAACTCACTAGGGATTAATATTTAAAATGAATGCATTATTGAACTAATTTATTTACAAAATGCAATATTGTACATTTTATGTGTTTTTAGCTCAGACTAGATAAATGATGAGTCTTCAAAGGAATACCATTTTCAAACCAGTTGGCCAAATGGGGCGAAAAAAGCGTCAATGGGAAGCTTATAAAAAATTGATTTAAACAAAGCAATCAAAACAAGAATCCAAAGAAAATGAAAAATTAACAAAAGCGTAGGATAATCAACTAAATAAAAATCCAAAAAGGTGTTTAGCCAAAAATTTTATAGAAAGGGTCCCGATTATCTGAGTTGAACAAGTCAAAAATGGGGAGGTTGTGTTTTCACCACAACAATGGCGACACACGGGAGAAGAACCAGTTATCTCTGTTTGATATGAATAAGATTTTCCTAAAATCAAAGTAAAAATAATTAAAGAAGAGAGAATTATACTTGAAATGCTTGACTATGTTCATTAGTCTGAATAAAAGAAAGGATCATGTAACTGTAATTTTTCTCAAAATTTCTCATAAATTAAAATATTTCAATACTCTATATCAGTCATTAATTAGTTGAACAGATAAAGCAGGGGTCACTTTACAGGTTATCTCTTAAAATATACTCATTTGTCACAGGTAGAGCCACTGCTGCCAGCAAACATCTATAGTCTCGACAGGGTTACCTTTTAATCATCAATGATTCAGAATCCCATCTCATTAAAAATCATTGACCTAGAGATAAATCTATTTATCTATGTCTATTTTCTTTGAATTTTTATTTTTATTATTCTTAAAAGCCATTGTCCTAGTTTGGTAGCCAGATAATTGACAATGCCATTCACTGGTTATAATTGGACTGAACAAGCTGGCTCGTGATGAGACCCCTTGTCTTATAATTGTTGGCAATCATAAGCCATTACCCTGGTTTGTTTAGCAGCGTTGGTAATGTCAGCCTATTTTTCCCCTATGATCATGGTAAGCAGGCTCATGATGAGACCTCTTATCTTTTAAGTTTAAATATATTTTTGGATTACACTCTAGAAAAATAAAACTCTTTGGGACGGGGAGAATCATTGACTCCTTAAGAGTTAAGAATGACAATTTCAGAGTTAAAGGTGCTTTGCTGTAAAGTGTCTTTACTTGGTTGAAAATAACTTTTCTTGACTGATAATAGAACTTTGAAATATCCTAATAAAATTTTGAAATCTCAAAATGGTTACAATTTTGTTGAAAAATAAATTTCTCCAAATTTTATGATACTTTGCCAACTTCTCTTGATTGGTAATCTCTTCCTTATGTATGTCTACATTTATAATAAGAAAATCAAACTTTACTAAGCAATTTAAGAAAAAACAAATATATGACTATTAACAATTTTTCTCCATGTATGCTGACCATAGTTAGGTAACGAAAAGGCCTTCCATATAAATCATGCAAAGTCATCAAAATCAAAATTGAAAACTAAAGGAAAAAGAATTCTTATGCTAAAATGAAAAAGAAATCGGTAAACAAAATTGAAGAAGTTGAAAAGTGAAAGAAAAATCCAAGTTTCAAAAGTTAAACTCCAACAATAATGTTTATAGCAATGTCTCAACAATATGAAGAACAAGAAAATAATCCTGTAATCGTTCTTTCTGATGTTGAGATTTAGAAAAATCATACTTTGTAGGGTTGTATGTATATTTAGGCTTTTTGGATAGCTGTAATGGTAAAATTCAGCCACAATGAAAATTTCCTGTCTGATATCAATCTTTTTGTTTTCAAGCATCATCTTAATCATTTTCTAATAAAAGGAATGCTTAAAAAAACAGACTAAAAGTTCTGAAACTTCCTGGTGTGGCTGTTTCAATGAGGATTATCGCTGCTTCTTGAAATAAAGCCAAGAGAAGAGTATAGGACTTCGAAAATCTGATCCGACAGAAGATTGAAAGATTTTATGAAGAGCTGCGAGATAGATTTTTATATCAGAAAAAACAAAACAGAAACTAAAGTAATGAAATGGAAATTAATGAAAGTTGGTACATGAATCTTACAATTAGATAATTGCTTTTGATCTTACCTGAAAGGTATCAGTTTCTCCAAACTAGCTGACTTCTTATTTTAATTAACATTAAAAACATGAAGAAATCAAACTAACAAAAATCCTATAACCCGAAATCATTATTTATTTTATTTACACTAAAGCAAGCAGTAAAATGTAAAAATGGAATGCTTAGTGTTCAAGGGAATCGAAATTAACACAAATACATCAGAAATGAGAGTAAGAATTTGCAGTAATGAACGTTTCTCAAAATACTATAAGTTTCATATAAATTCCATGATTTTATAAATTGTCCAGAATCAAAACCAAATCCAAGATAATAAAATTTAAATATGAAGATAGAGAGGCCTTGAATTCCTTTTTTAATTATGGAATTATATATTTAAAACTGAAATATATGAGAAATTGAAATTCTTTAAATATCCTGCAAATTGATGATTAACTGCTTTCATACCATAGTGGTTATCCAAGTTCGCTTTTAAAATAACATATTGCCGTATCAGATGATTCGCATAACTTGTTTCTTCACCATGCTTCAAGTTTAATTTGTAAGACTTCACCTTTGTTGCTATGCCATCTATCAATTAAATGTTAATGGCTTAGAGGCATTCATTAGAAGCTATCGCATCGAAGACTGCGATGGCAAATTTCCGATTAAGAACATGCGATGAGAACATGTGCAATGAAATGAAGCGATCACATCATTAAAAAATGTTATATTAGGGATCGGGGACAGTTATGTCATAAATTGCACATCGCACACCGTATCTTGCGATTTGTACTTTGCACATCGCACATAGCACATTTAGAATAATGATATGGCCATAAATAAAAATGCAAGGAAGCGATTACAATATTAGCGATGCAATAGATGACATAGCTAATCGGCGATCAGCAAACTTTAAGTACTGAATGTAACATAATATGATTCTTGCGATGTCGATATGCGATGAATGCCGTGGCTAATCGGCGATCGGAAAATTTAAGCACATGATGTAAAACTTCTTGATATGCCGATATGCGATGAAGAGTGGACCCGATAACTTTATGATGAAAATTTAATAACATATCGGATCCAAGACGTCGGCCCCTTTTAAAGTTATGCTCCTACCATTATTGTGATTGAGTGGACGTGATATTTTATAAACTTGATTTGAATTTCATATCAGGTTCAGAATTATGTGGTCATCGCAGTATCGATAAAGTTGTTTATCGAAGATCGACAATTCATGATAATGGAATTATATTCAACTGCAAACCTCCGATATGCGAAATGCGATATGACATATAAGTACAATAATACATCGGAGATCTTTTATAAACAATTTGTTATCAAAAATTCTAAAAGCTATTTCTGATGAAATATTTCGCTAGAAATGGTTGTGAAGTGGATGATGTGATATCGGAATGAAATTATTGATGAAGATGAGCGGGATGGTAGTATTGCGAATATTTTCACTGAAGTATCAACAATATGAAAATCAATTTGAATCCTACGATATTGCTTGAAATTTCAATTGGGTTTTTTTATGGTTGAAAGAAAAATTAAAAACTTTGAAATTCTAATGAATCACAAATAAAATTTCTCTGAACCTGTTGCAAATTTGAAATGGGTTTGCTGCCTACTTCAAGTTTTGAAAACAAATGAAAACCTGCAAATAAAACAGAACAAAAATAAAAATAAAAATAAACTAAGGAAAAGAGAAACTAATAATAGATGAGAACGAACTTGTAAATGCATACTTGGAAGGAAATTCTCTGTAGTTTTTACCTCATGAATCTTTAAATCCTTCCTTGGATTTATCAAAATTTTGACTTTGTTCAAAATCATCTCATTATTTATTCTAAATCGGAGTATGCAATTAGCTTAAATAAAATCTGTTTATTCATGTTCAGAAAATATAAAATTTACTAGAAATAAATATGAAATTATGCTTCCCTTTTGAATTACTACAACAATTTATTACCTCTGCTCATTCCGAATTAATCTTGAGAAAAATCTGTATTGTTATAGTGATTGTTCAATAATGCCTTTAGTAAATAAATACGATGCATATTGCAGCATCAAATAATAAAGTAAAGATCAGAATGGGATAAAGCCACTAATTGTGGAAAAATATCAAAACAGATTTGAATGTGTGCACAAAGCAGAATGGACATCCTTAATGTCAACTTAGAAAATTTTGAGGAAGATAATATGAACTTCATATGATTACTGCGAAAGGTTAGACTGACTAATAATGATTGAATTAGAATTAAGCTTATCATAGACAATCATATATTTCATGGGATAATGGGATCATGAAGCTTTTATATCCTCAAATCCTTACCATATAAATTTCAAAAGAAAATCTTAGAAGGAAATCTCGAAATGAAGAAAAGTGGCTTTGAGGTGATCGATGCCAAGTGCAACCTTAATTGAATTTAATCAAGAGATTATTCAAAATAGGCAGAGTAGAGGTATTGCTGTAAGAAATTAAAAAAAGGAAAACAAGAATTAAAACTTTCTGATAGGAAGAAAATGTTTCACTGAAAATGTATATGATATGAGAAGGGTTGATTGCTTTGTTTTATTTTATCTACAGAACTGTAGAAAATAAATTAACTATGTAAAACAAACTAACTAAATTAATTCTACTCCTATTCTAACCATATATATGAAAATGACTAGGTATAGTCATATTTCCAGTGTAACCATTTTCTCATTTTTATTCTTGCATATATGTACAGCTCAAATGTTAGTAATAAAAATACAAATCTAACTAAACTAAGGAAAATAAATATGAAATCAGAATGTACAATTATTGTTAACAACTTAATTAAATTATCTTTCTCTTGAAATTTCCTTTCCAATTGAATACCAATTGGATCATAGAAATCTGGATGGATTTCTATTAATGATTGAGAAATATTCAAAAGAAGAGATGACATGCCAGATTGTGAAGATGAGCTTTTAAATTCAAAGGCCTGGAAAAAATTGTTAGTGTTATGTACAAATGTTAAATTATTGACAATCTTCCGTGAAGGAAAACTTTCCAAATATTTTTTAAATGAATTAATGAAAGATGGATGGAAATCTTTCAAATGAAATGGAAAATTATTAATTAAATTGGATTGTTGGCAGATTTCTAAAAATACATTCTCTTGTTCATATCGCCTTTGAGAAGATAGAAGCTTTTGATAAAATATTAGTATTGATTGAAATTGAAATTGAAATAACTTTTGATGCTCTTGATTATAATATAAAACTTCAATTTTCCAACAGGGCAATGCATTAATTGAATGTTTGATAGTAAAGTGCTCCGTATGCCAGCGCAACGTGTCAAAAACCTGAAAAATAAAATTAGAAATAAAATCTGATTTTAAACAAAATTAGTGAGGAAACAAAAATAAAATGAAATCACTATTGTTACAACTAATGTTACAGCACAATTGGAATCATTTTGAAATGATTTCTTTTTCACAAGGATTGACCAGAATTATGGGATTTGAGAAATTTCGAATTCCAACTTGTGAACTAGAAAACGAATTATGATTATGAGTAGAAATGAGAGCTTGATCATGATATGAATCATAACTTGGCATGTTTTCTTGAATGGTGAAATCATGAAGATAATTTGCTACTCTAAAATGAGGATAGGTTGGAATAATTTCTAAATTGCAACGTTCCTCATTCACATATGTTATCTGAATTTTTTCATGAGGATTCTCTTGAGAAGAATAGAAATCAACATCCTCAATAGCAAAGTAATTATCATAAATGACTTCACAAAATTCTCTCAAATTCCCTTCTATCTCATCCAATATATTAAAACAAGGAGGAACAAGAATTTCATGTTCATTAATAACAAAAGGTTGATCAATATTTGTTTCTCTATCTTGATAAAAATTAATTGGTATGTCATTTAGATCATCCTCTTTATCTTCTGAAATATCATTAATACCAAGAGGGGAAAAATTACCATCATTAAAAATATCAGGATAAAGGGAAAAATGTGAACCTGAAACAATGCATTTAAAACTGTCTCTGTTTGAGAATTCTTGTGCATTATGCTCATTGTAAATTTCAGATTCTAAATCATTCCTTTGTGTGCTCATGCTTTCTTGAAGGAGGCTACTTTGCTGCTCTGATTTCGGCATTTGTTAATCATGGAAGAATTCATAAATTCGTATAACAGTTTGCATGTTATTAGTTACTTTGATTGCTGCTTGCACTTGTTGATTTCCAATTTGATTTTCTGAATTGACCGCAGAGTAATTTTCAGAGTTCAAGGTAGCTCTTTCCTCAAAATTGCTAATGTTGTCTTCTTGCATTTGAATAGAAATATTTTCCAAGCTTTGTGAAACCACTTCATCATAATTTATTTGCACATCCAAATTGGGGTTCTCATTTACATTGGAAAGGGATGGGACAAAGCTTGAATTAATTTCATATGGATTGGGAATGGGTGGAAGAGAACTAATATATTCAAACCAATCTAATGATTCTTCTTCCGTAGGTTTATGTTCGATTTTAAATTTTAAACAATTCAAATGAAATCGAGTATTAAAATCACTAACAGACTCATTTTCAAATCTTCGCAAATATTCAATTTCATTACATACCTATTCGTAATCATAGCTGTCAAATTTAAAAATGAAGATTGTAACAATATGATCCCCGCTGCGAATTGAGGCAACTAGAAGAGTTCTACACCAGTTTCCGGCTTTTGCCGCTAATGTGAGAGTAAAAATTCTACATAAAATGCCTTCATCAATTCCTTGAAAATCATAATTTGAAATGTTTTGAATAAATTGAAGGACATGATTAAAAGCAGAAGAATTTCTCTTACCATTAAAATTTACCTAAGACAAGAGTCTTACCACCTCGGGTGGAGTATTGGAAGATGCACGTCCATGGATGCAACTCCAAATTGGAAGCTTAAGAGGAGCCATCACAATAAATAAAATATTAAAATTGAAAAGACTCCAATAAACAAAATCTCAGGCCCTCCTTCTAGTGCCAAAAATGTTGATGCCTCGAAAATCGCTACAACAACAATGGGGGATAACCACCCGGTTCGGACCTTAGAGCAGCTCCTTTTCCGTTTGGTGTGGTGGCTCCGACTGGTTTAACTAGGTCCATTTACCTTCTCCCTATTGCTATGGGTTTATGATGTATCTTTATCTACCAATACACAGGGATATCAAATCACTTCTTCTTGCTAATCAGGCAAGAGAATGACCCTTAAGCTGATTTGGGTTCAGCCAAGCCACAACTAAAGTTTTGCCTATTTTAGAAGAGGACTTAATAGACTCTAGAAATTACTCTAAATGCAAGCTTATTCTAAGATGCAAGCAAAATAAATTACTCTTAATCCTATCCTAATTAGGTAGATATAGATCTAACCCAACCAAGAGAAAGATAATTAAAGTATTGGGATTTAAATATGTCTTGTTTATAATGAATATCAAGTTAATGAAGTAGTTCAATTAACTGATATTATGGTTACCAAAACACATCCTATTGAGACCTCTTAACTAAAATAATAAACCAACAACATTCAGGAGGTAGTTCACAAAAATGATATTAATTATCAAATCAATAAATCCAATAATTGAATAATGATATGTGGAAATAGTTAACAACACATTACCATTCAATAAATCAGTTTTATAAGACAGATTTCTGAGTAAGTAGTTACTCAAAAATGAGAAATTAATCCATAAAAACGGAGATACATAATAACAAGATTGAGACAAATTACCCATATTGAAAATAGTGCACAAACATGAATAAAATGACACATTCCTGTTACCATAAAAATAAAACTGATATTTGAAACAGTAGTATTAGAAATACCAATTTATTGCATACATCTCTCTGTCCCTGCTCTCCAACAACTCTTTACATTGCTTGAACTTCTACTTTCAAAGCTAAAGCTATAATAGTGCAAACTTTTCCCTTCATGTATAATTCAAGATACAAATGGAAAATCCTCAATAATCCCCAGATCTAAGATTTTCTCTCCTCCCTCCTAAAACTCCAAATTCCTATTACATTAGTGCTTTTAGAAGTCTAGAATCGTAGAGGAGAGCAGCCCCTTATTACATTCTGCAATCTGCTATTTATAATATTTGTGAAGGAATTCTTGAGAGAAAAGTTTGTTGAAGAGAAATCTGCCAAATCCAATTTTATTTGCTCAAAATTCCAATCTTTAATTGTTGTAGCCTTCTCATTGATTGAGAAACTTTTCTCCATATTTCTTCTACTCTTTCCCTGCAAAAAGAAATTAAAATGAATTAAGATGCAACAATAAAATCAAAATATCATTTCTGGTAATTAAATCAAATCTAATCAAATTCTATTTAAATAAATAATTGAAAATAAAATATAAGCTCTTTATTGATGCCTATGATAGTTTAATTGGCCAAGGATATTATTGACGAATGGATCTGCAATTATAAGAGGCTTGGACAAATGAAAATGCAGAAAATAACTCAGAAAATTGATTTTGTTTTAGAAATTCAGAGCTTGATTCTCTGCCTGATTTTTTATCCAATTAATGACCAAATCTATTAGTAAAACCTCCTCAGAAATATTCTCCATGATTTTATCTTTCCAATGAGCCATCTTGGGCCTCATTTGGCAAAGTATAACTCAACCTATAAGCCTCCAAAATTGATGGATCAAATCTGGCATGAATCTGGAAATTCTGTTGCTGGGCTAAAAATCTAATCCTAAATTAGGATTCTAATTAATTCTAAATTAATTGTTAATTATAAACTAAACTAATTATTAATAAACTATTTATTAATCTAATTAGCTATTTATAAACAAATTTAATCTAATTAAAAACTAATTAATATTAATCTAAATGATATTTAAATTTTAATTTAATCAAATTAATTAAATGTTATAAATTAATTAATCTGATTAATTTAAAATTTATTAATTAAATATTAAATATTTTAAACTAAACTAAAATATACCAACCTACCTTACTTCAGTCATTCCTAACTAACTTACCTTTTAACGAATGAATGAGTGTTGCATGAAACGCTTTAAAGCAAAACTTATATTGTTAGTGTTTTTTAATATATGTTCCATGACTTTTTATGATCGGTAATCGGCATCAGGGGCATGAAGGTGTCATGGTTATTTAACATATGTCCTGAACAAAACCTCTGATGCGATGTAAAGCAAATTGGCAATCGGTGTCGAGAGGAGTATCGGGATTTAAGAGATGTGTTTATTAAAAAGTCCCGATGCGATTGAAAAGTCCCGATGCGATCCTCCGATTGCAAAATAAATTATATATATATATATATATATATATATATATATATATATTAAATTTTAATTTAATTAAATTAATTATATTTTAAATAATAATTAATTTAATTAATTTAAGATTTAATATTAAAGATTAATTTTTATTTTGGTTTTATTTTATGAAGTTTATTTTATAATCTACAGCCACTTTTAATAAAAGTAAATATAAAAATAAACTACAGCCACTTCGATGTTCTGGATTTTCGAGATTAGTAATAAATTTGGAATTGAAGTAAATTTCTAAAATCTCGCTGCTTAATGATTTGGCTGTATAAGTAAAAATGAAAAATGTTAGTAAAAACTCACTAGGGATTAATATTTAAAATGAATGCATTATTGAACTAATTTATTTACAAAATGCAATATAGTACATTTTATGCGTTTTTAACCGAGACTAGATAAATGATGAGTCTTCAAAGGAGTACCATTTTCAAACCAGTTGACCAAATAAGGCGAAACAAGCGTCAATGAGAAGCTTATAAAAAATTGATTTAAACAAAACAATCAAAACAAGAATCCAAAGAAAATGAAAAATTAACAAAAGCGTAGGATAATCAACTAAATAAAAATCCAAAAAGGTGTTTAGCTAAATTTTTTATAGAAAGGGTCCCGATTATCTGAGTTGAACAAGTCAAAAATGGAGGGGTTGTGTTTTTACCACAACAATGGCGATACTCGGGAGAAGAACCAGTTATCTCTGTTTGATATGAATAAGATTTTCCTAAAATTAAAGTAAAAATAATGAAAGAAGAGAGAATTATACTTGAAATGCTTGACTGGTTCATTAGTCTGAATAAAAGCAAGGATCATCTAACTGTAATTTTTCTCAAAATTTCTCATAAATTAAAATATTTCAATACTCTATATCAGTCATTAATTAGTTGAACAGATAAAGCAGGGGTCACTTTACAGCTTAGCTCTTAAAATATACTCATTTGTCACAGGTAGAGCCATTGTTGCGAGCAAACATCTATAGTCTCGACAGGGTTACCTTTTAATCATCAATGATTCAGAATCCCATCTCATTAAAAATTATTGACCTAGAGATAAATCCATTTATATATGTCTATTTTCTTTGAATTTTTTTTTTTTATTATTCTTAAAAGCCATTGTCCTGGTTTGGTAGCCAGATAATTCACAATGCCATTCACTGGTTATAATTGCACTGAACAAGTTAGCTCGTGATGAGACCCCTTGTCTTATAATTGCTAGCAATCATAAGCCATTACCCTGATTTGTTTAGCAGCATTGGTAATGTCAGCCTATTTTTCCCCTATGATCATAGTAAGCAGGCTCATGATGAAACCTCTTATCTTTTAAGTTTAAATATATTTTTGGATTACACTCTAGAAAAATAAAATTCTTTGGGACAGGGAGAATCATTGACTCCTTAAGAGTTAAGAATGACAATTTCAGAGTTAAAGGTGCTTCGCTGTAAAGTGTCTTTACTTGGTTGAAAATAACTTTTCTTGATTGATAATAGAACTTTGAAAGATCCTAATAAAATTTTGAAATCTCAAAATGGTTACAATTTTGTTGAAAAAGAAATTTCTCCAAATTTTATGATACTTTGCCAACTTCTCTTGATTGGTAATCTCTTCCTTATGTATGTCTACATTTATAATAAGAAAATCAAACTTTACTAAGAGATTTAAGAAAAAGCTAATATGTGACTATTAACAATTTTTCTCCATGTATGCTGACCATAGTTAGGTAACAAAAAGGCCTTCCATATAAATCATGGCAAAGTCATCAAAATCAAAATTGAAAACTAAAGGAAAAAGAATTCTTATGCTAAAATGAAAAAGAAATCGGCAAACAAAAATGAAGAGGTTGAAAAGTGAAAGAAAAATCCAAGTTTCGAAAGTTAAACTCCAACAAGAATGTTTATACCAATGTCTCAACAATGTGAAGAACAAGAAAATAATCATGTAATCATTCTTTCTTACGTCGAGATTTAGAAAAATCATACTTTGTAGGGTTGTATGTGTATTTAGGCTTTTTGGTTAGCAGTAATGGTAAAATTCAGACACAATGAAAATTTTCTGTCTGATATCAATCTTTTTATTTTCAAGCATCATCTTAATCATTTTCTAATAAAATGAATGCTTAAAGAAACAGACTAAAAGTTCTGAAACTTCTTGTTGTGGTTGTTTCAATGAGGATTATCGCTGCTTCTTGAAATAAAGCCAAGAGAAGAGTATAGGACTTCGAAAATCTGATTCGACAAAAGATTGAAAGATTTTATGAAGAGCTGCAAAACAAATTTTTATATCAGAAAAAACTAAACTGAAACTAAAGTAATGAAATGGAAATTGATGAAATTGGGTACATGAATCTTACCATTGGATAATTGCTTTTGATCTTACCTGAAAGGTATCAGTTTCTCCAAACTAACTGACTTCTTATTTTAATTAACATTAAAAACATGAAGAAATCAAACTAACCAAAATCTTATAACCCAAAATCATTATTTATTTTATTTACACTAAAGAAAGCAATAAAATGTAAAAATGGAATGCTTAGTGTTCAAGGGAATCGAAATTAACACAAATACATCAGAAATGAGAGTGAGAATTTGCAGTAATGAACGTTTCTCAAAATACTATAAGTTTCATATAAATTCCATGATTTTATAAGTTGTCTAGAATCAAGACCAAATCCAAGATAATAAGATTTAAATATGAAGATAGAGAGGTCTTGAATTCCTTTTTTAATTATGGAATTATATATTTAAAACTGAAATATATGAGAAATTGAAATTCTTTGAATATCCTACAAATTGATGATTAACTGCTTTCATACCATAGTGGTTATCCAAGTTCGTTTTTAAAATAACATATTGCCGTATCAGATAATTTGCATAACTTGTTTCTTCACTATGATTCAAGTTTAATTTGCAAGACTTCACCTTTGTTGCTATGCCATCTATCAATTAAATGTTAATTGCTTAAAGGCATGCATTAGAAGCTATCGCATCGGAGATTTCAATGGAAAATTTCCGATTAAGAACATGCGATGAGAACATGTGCAATGAAATGAAGAGATCACATCATTAAGAAATGTTATATTAGGGATCGGGGACAGTTATGTCATAAATTGCACATCGCACATCGTATCTTGTGATTTGTACTTTCCGCATCGCACATCGCACATTCAGAATAATGATATGGCCATAAATAAAAATGAAAGGAAGCAATTACAATATTGGCGATGCGATGGATGACATAGCTAATTGTCGATCGGAAAACTTTAAGTACTGAATGAAACATAATATGATTCTTGCGATGTCGATATGCGATGAATGTCGTGGCTAATCGGCGATCGGAAATTTTAAGCACATGATGTAACTCTTCTTGATACGCCGATATGCGATGAAGAGTGGACCCGATAACTTTATGATGAAAATTTAATAACATATCGGATCCAAGATGTCGGCCCATTTTAAAGTTATTCTCTTACCATTATTTCGATTGAATGGACGTGATATTTTATAAACGATTTGAATTTCATATCGGGTTCGGAATTATGTGGTCATTGCAGTATCGATAAAGTTGTTTATCGGAGATCGGCGATTCATGATAATGGAATTATATTCAACTGCAAACCTCCGATATGCGAAATGCGATATGACATATAAGCACAATAATACATCGGAGATCTTTTATAAACAATTTGTTATCAAAAATGCTAAAAGCTACTTCCGATGAAATATTTCGCTAGAAATGGTTGTGAAGTGGATGATGTGATATCGGAATGAAATTATTGATGAAGATGAGCGGGATGGTAGTATTGCGAATATTTTCACTGAAGTATCAACAATATGAAAATCAAGTTGAATCCTATGATATTGCTTGAAATTTCAATTGAGTTTTCTGATGGTTGAAAGCAAAATTAAAAATTCTCAAATTCTAATGAATCACAAATAAAATTTCTCTGAACCTGTTGCAAATTTGAAATGGGTTTGCTGCTTACTTCAAGTTTTGAAAAAAAATAAAAAACTTCAAATAAAACAGAACAAAAATAAAAATAAACTAAGGAAAAGAGAAACTAATAATAGATGAGAACGAACTTGTAAATGCGTACCTGGAAGGAAATTCTCTGTAGTTTTTACCTCATGAATCTTCAAATCCTTCCTTGGATTTATCAAAATTTTGACTTTGTTCAAAATCATCTCATCATTTATTCTAAATCGGAGTGTGCAATCAGCCTAAATAAAATCTGTTTATTCATGTTCAGGAAATATAAAATTTACTAGAAATAAATACGAAATTATGCTTCCCTTTTGAATTACTACAACAATTTATTACCTCTGCTCATTCCGAATTAATCTTGAGAAAAATTTGTATTGTTATAGTGACGTTCAATAATTCCTTTAGTAAATAAATACGATGCGTATTGCAGCATCAAATAATAAAGTAAAGATCAGAATGGGATAAAGCCACTAATTGTGGAAAAATATCAAAACAGATTTGAATGTGTGCACACAGCAAAATGGACATCCTTAAGGTTAACTTAGCAAATTTTGAGGAAGATAATATGAACTTCATATGATTACTCCAAAAGGTTAGACTGGCTAATAACGATTGAATTAGAATTAAGCTTATCATAGACAGTCATATATTTCATGGGATAATGGGATCATGAAGCTTTTATATCCTCAAATCCTTACCATATAAATTTCAAAAGAAAATCTTAGAAGGAAATCCCAAAATGAAGAAAAGTGGCTTTGAGGCGATCGATGCCAAGTGAAACCTTAATTGAATTTAATCAAGAGATTATTCAAAATAGGCAGAGTAGAGGTGTTGTTGTAAGAAATTAAAAAATGAAAACAAGAATTAAAACTTTCTGATAGGAAGAAAATGTTTCACTGAAAATGTATATGATATGAGAAGGGTTGATTGCTTTGTTTTATTTTGTCTACAGAACTGTAGAAAATAAATTAACTATGTAAAACAAAGTAACTAAATTAATTCAACTCCTATTATAACCATATATATGAAAATGACTAGGTATAGTCATATTTCCAGTGTAACCATTAGCTCATTTTTATTCTTTCATATATGTACAGTTCAAATGTTAGTAATAAAAATACAAATCTAACTAAACTAAGGAAAATAAATATGAAATCAGAATGTACAGTTATTGTTAGCAACTTAATTAAAATATCTTTCTCTTGAAATTTCCTTTCCAATTGAATACCAATTGGATCATAGAAATATGGATGGATTTCTATTAATGATTGAGAAATATTCAAAAGAAGAGATGACAAGTCAGATTGTGAAGATGAGCTTTTAAATTCAAAGGCCTGGAAAAAGTTGTTAGTGTTATGTACAAATGTTAAATTATTGACAATCTTCCGTAAAGGAAAACTTTCCAAATATTTTTCAAATGAATTAATGAAAGATGGATGGAAATCTTTCAAATGAAATGGAAAATTATTAATTAAATTGGATTGTTGGAAGATTTCTAAAAATACATTCTTTTGTTGATATCGCCTTTGAGAAGATAAAAGCTTTTGATAAAATATTAGCATTGATTGAAATTGAAATAACTTTTGATGCTCTTGATTATAATATAAAACTTCAATTTTCCAACAGGGCAATGCATTAATTGAATGTTTGATAGTAAAGTGCTCCATATGCCAGTGTAATGTGTCAAAAATCTGAAAAATAAAATTAGAAATAAAATCTTATTTTAAACAAAATAAGTGAGGAAACAAAAATAAAATGAAATCACTATTGTTACAACTAATGTTACAACACAATTGGAATTGTTTTGAAATAATTTTTTTTTCACAAGGATTGATCAGAATTATGGGGATTTGAGTAATTTCGAATTCCAACTTGTGAACTTGAAAACGAATTATGATTATGAGTAGAAATGAGAGCTTGATCATGATCTTAATCATACATTGGCATGTTTTCTTAAATGGTGAAATCATGAAGATAATTTGCTACTCTAAAATGAGGATAGGTTGGAATAATTTCTAAATTGCAACGTTCCTCATTCACAGATGTTATTTGAATTTTTTCATGAGGATTCTCTTGAGAAAAATAGAAATCAACATCCTCAATATCAGAGTAATTATCATAAATGACTTCACAATATTCTCTAAAATTCCCTTCTATCTCATCCAATATATCAAAACAAGGAGGAACAAGAATTTCATGTTCATTAATAACAAAATGATGATCAATAATTGTTTCTCTATCTTGATAAAAATTAATTGGTATGTTATTTAGATCATCCTCTTTATCTTTTGAAATATTATTAATACCAAGAGGGAAAAGTTACCATCATTAAAAATATCAAGATAAAGGGAAAAATGTGAACCTGAAACAATGCATTTAAAACTATCTCTGTTTGAGAACTCTTGTGCATTATGCTCATTGTAAATTTCAGATTCTAAATCATTTCTTTGTGTGCTCATGCTTTCTTGAAGGAAACTTCTTTGCTGCTCTGATTTCGGCATTTGTTCATCATGGAAGAATTCATAAATTCGTATAGCAGTTTGCATGTTATTAGTTACTTTAATTGCTGCTTGCACTTGTTGATTTCCAATTTGATTTCCTGAATTGACCGCAGAGTTATTTTTAGAGTCCAAGGTAGCTCTTTTTTCAAAATTGCTAATGTTGTCTTCTTGCATTTGAATAGAAATATTTTCCAAGCTTTGTGAAACCACTTCATCATAATTTATTTGCACATCCAAATTGGGGTTCTCATTTATATTGGAAGGGGATGGGACAAATCTTGAATTAATTTCATATGGATTAGGAATGGGTGGAAGAGAACTAACATATTCAAACCAATCTAATGATTCTTCTTCCGTAAGTTTATGTTCGATTTTAAATTTTAAACAATTCAAATGAAATCAAATATTAAAATCACTAACAGACTCATTTTCAAATCTTCGCAAATATTCAATTTCATTACATACCTGTTCGTAATTATAGCTGTCAAATTTAGAAATGAAGATTGTAACAAATTGATCCCCGCTGCGAATTGAGGCAACTGGAAGAGTTCTACACCAGTTTCCTACTTTTGCCGTCAATGTGAGAGTAAAAATTCTACATAAAATTCCTTCATCAATTCCTTGAAAATCATAATTTGAAATGTTTTGAATAAATTGAAGGACATGATTAAAAGCAAAAGAATTTCTCTTACCATTAAACTTTACCTGAGACAAGAGTCTTACCACTTCTGGTGGAGTATTGGAAGATGCACGTCCATGGATGCAACTCCAAATTGGAAGCTTAAGAGGAGCCATCATAATAAATAAAATATTAAAATTGAAAAGACTCCAATAAACAAAATCTCAGGCCCTCTTTCTAGCGCCAAAAATGTTGATGCCTCGAAATCGTTGCAACAACAATGGGGGATAACCACCCGATCTGGACCTTAAAGCAACTCATTTTCCGTTTGGTGTGGTGGCTTCGACTGGTTTAACTAGGTCCAGTTACCTTCTCCCTATTTCTATTGGTTTATGATGTATCTTTACCTACCAATAGACAGGGATATCAGATCACTTCTTCTTGCTGATCAGGCAAGAGAATGACACTTAAGCTGATTTGGGTTCAGCCAAGCCACAACTAAAGTTTTACCTTTTTGAGAAGAGGACTTAAAAGAATCTAGAAATTACTCTAAATGCACGCTTATTCTAAGATGCAAGCAAAATAAACTAATCTCAATCCTATCTTAATTAGGTAGATATAGATCTAACCCAACCAAGAGCAAGATAATTAAAGTATTGGGATTTAAATATGTCTTTTTTATAATGAATATCAAGTTAATGAAGTAGTTCAATTAACTGATATTATGGTTACCGAAACACATCCTATTGAGACCTCTTAACTAAAATAATAAACCAACAACATTCAGGAAGTAGTTCACAAAAATGATATTAATTATCAAATCAGTAAATCTAATAATTGAATAATGATATATGAAAATAGTTCACAACACATTACCATTCAATAAATCAGTTTTATAAGACAGATTTCTGAGTAAGTAGTTACTCAAAAATGAGAAATTAATCCATAAAAACAGAGATACATAATAACAAGATTGAGACAAATTACCCATATTGACAATAGTGCACAAACATGAATAAAATGACACATTCCTATTACCATAAAAATAAAACTGATATTTGAAACAGTAGTATTAGAAATACCAATTTATTGCATCCATCTCTCTGTCCCTGGTCTCCAACAGCTCTTTACATTGCTTGAACTTCTACTTTCAAAGCTAAAGCCACAATAGTGCAAACTTTGCCCTTCATGTATAACTCAAGATACAAAGGGAAAATCCTCAATAATCCCCAGATCTGAGATTTTCTCTCCTCTCTCCTACAACTCTAAATTCCTATTACATTAGTGCTTTTAGAAGTCTAGAATTGCAGAGGAGAGCAACCCCTTATTACATTCTGCAATCTGCTATTTATAATATTGTGAAGGAAATCTTGTGAGAAAAGTTTGTTGAAGAGAAATCTGCCAAATCCAATTTTATTTGCTCAAAATTCCAATCTTTAATTGCTGGAGCCTTCTCGTTGATTGAGATCCTTTTCTCCATATTTCTTCTATTGTTTTCCTGCAAAAATAAATTAAAATGAATTAAGATGCAACAATAAAATCAAAATATCATTTCTAGTAATTAAATCAAATCTAATCAAATTCTATTTAAATAAATAATTGAAAATAAAATATAAGCTCTCTATTGATGCCTAGGATAGTTTAATTGGCGAAGGATATTATTGACGAATGGATCTGCAATTAGAAGCAGCTTGGACAAATGAAAATGTAGAAAATAACTAAGAAAATTGATTTTATTTTAGAAATTCAGAGCTTGATTTTTTACCTATTTTTTGATCCAATAAATGACCAAATCTATTAGTGAAACCTCCTCAGAAATATTCTCCTTGATTTTATTTTTCCAATGAACCGTCCTGGGCCTCATTTGGCCAAGTATAACTCAATCTATAAGCCTCCAAAGTTGATGGATCAAATCTGGCATGAATCTGGAAATTCTGTTGCTGGGCTAAAAATCTAATCCTAAATTAGGATTCTACTTAATTCTAAATTAATTTTTAATTATAAACTAAACTAATTATTAATAAACTCTTTATTAATCTAATTAGCTATTTATAAACAAATTTAATCTAATTAAAAACTAATTAATATTAATCTAAATGATATTTAAATTTTAATTTAATCAAATTAATTAAATGTTATAAATTAATTAATCTCATTAATTTAAAATTTATTAATTAAATATTAAATATTTTAAACTAAACTAAAATATACCAACCTACCTTACTTTACTCATTCCTAACTAACTTACCTTTCAACGAATGAATGAGTGTTGCATTAAACGTTTTAAAACAAAACTTATATTGTTAGTGTTTTTTAATATATGTTCCATGACTTTTTATGATCGGTAATCGGCATCGGGGGCATGAAGGTGTCGTGGTTATTTAACATATGTCCCGAACAAAACCTCCGATGCGATGTAAAGCAAATCGGCAATCGGCATCGGGAGGGGTATCGGGATTTAAGAGATGTGTTTATTAAAAAGTCCCGATGCGATTGAAAAGTCCCGATGCGATCCTCCAATTGCGAAATAAATTATATATATATATATATATATATATATATATATATATATATTGTATTCTTAAATTTTAATTTAATTAAATTAATTATATTTTAAATAATAATTAATTTAATGAATTTAAGATTTAATATTAAAGATTAATTTTTATTTTGGTTTTATTTTATGAGGTTTATTTTATAAACTACAACCACTTTTAATAAAAGTAAAAATAAAAATAAACTATAGCCACTTCGATGTTCTGGATTTTCGAGATTAGTAATAAATTTGGAAATTGAAGTAAATTTCTAAAATCTCGTTGCTTAATGATTTGGCTGTATAAGTAAAAATGAAAAATGTTAGTAAAAACTCACTAGGGATTAATATTTAAAATGAATGCGTTATTGAACTAATTTATTTACAAAATGCAATATTGTACATTTTATGCATTTTTAACCGAGACTAGATAAATGATGAGTCTTCAAAGGAGTACAATTTTCAAACCAGTTGACCAAATGAGGCGAAACAAGCGTCAATGGAAAGCTTATAAAAAATTGATTTAAACAAAACAATCAAAACAAGAATCCAAAGAAAATGAAAAATTAACAAAAGCATAGGATAATCAACTAAATAAAAATCCAAAAAGGTGTTTAGCCAAAATTTTTATAGAAAGGGTCCCCATTATATGAGTTGAACAAGTCAAAAATGGGGGGGTTGTGTTTTTACCACAACAGGTCCTTTCAAAATAATTGATAAAATTGGAGAAAATGCTTTCTGCCTAGATCTTCCAGCTTATATGCACATCTATTCCGTCGTAAATGTTGAAAACTTGCGATTGTATGAGCCTTCATTGATTGAAGATCTCGAAGAGAAAGGTCAACCACCTTCCATTGAAGATCTTTTACCCGAGTATCTCAATGAGCTACATGAGGATATAGTTCTTGACAAGAGGATAAGGACTTCACGATGGGGAAATGTTGAGTATCTTTGAGTGGGACTCAAAGGTACAAATCTGAGTAAATCATGATGGATCGAGATTGGAAAAGTGAAGGAACTTTATCCTCATTTCCTTGACAACTAAAACCAACTTATGGTGGTCCAAAAGCTTCCCGTGGGGAGGAGTGATCCAAAATGGATCCAGTTTTGTCTCCAGATCAAAGTCTTCAAATGCATATGAAAGTGGGATTAAGTCGAAGTGCGCATCGATATGATTCCAACAGTGTGAATGACGTGTAAATCCGAGTCTGGGTGAAGAAGTTAAAGCTAGTCAAAGTTTATGGAAAATTAGGGAAAAAAAATCAAAAAGTCAAAGGTCAACAGTCAATGGTCAATGGCCAACAGGGTGATGTTAGCAGGACACATGTCGTCCCAAGAATACACCACTTGTCCTAGATGACATCATCATATGAGGTTACATGTCGCGATACGATTAGTTGATATGGGCCATTCCAGTGCTGACACGTGGCAATCCGAATTTTTCCCAATGTGGCCTTATTTCCAAAATTTTGGGGATCAGGGAGGATCGAACACCTGACCTCCCAGAATGGCCGAGTTTTCACCAGAGGACTGCACCAGATGGGCTATGTTAGATCTTGTTAGTGGAAATGATCAGGTTGTATTTATTATGAGGCGGGTTTGTGGCCGGAAAAAGGTGGGATGGTTGGGGTCAAACCATATAGCCCAAAACCTTATTGTACACCATGAATATATCATAATATAACCAATGGTCATATCAACATAACAAATAGTGGAACGGTCAGGTGGGGGATTCAAACCTTCGACCCACCAAAACACTACATAAAAAATGCCTTCACACACCTTCGCTAACCATTGTGCCAAGGGTGGGACTTGGTTAACCAAGCCACCAAAAACATTGTTTAAACATTTGCAGTTAACGAATAGTCAAACCACCAGTGCGTAGACCGAGGCGGTTTTGTGCAGGTAGAGGCAGGTTTTGTTAGCAGAAAGTAGTTTTGCAGGGACAAAGGTGGTTTTGGATCATTCCAAGGGGTCTGGAGGTCACAGTGGCTAAATATGGTCAAGTTTATACTCGTTTGACTCGAAATTTTGAGTTGAATGCAATGGTAAGGTCCATTTTCTCATTTGAGTCTTTGTTTTTGAGCTCATACCTATAACAACATTTTGAAGACAAAATAAAGCAGTCAGTATTGGAAGTTAAAGGACCAGAAGATGTAGCCAGGAAGTCTGGTGAACTCCTTTATTAAATTTTTCTGTGTTGATGTGTTTAAATGTGTTTTCAATTTGCTCATGTGTTTATGTTATTTGCAATCTTTTTGATCCATTGCACTAAGTAACATAAGAAACTTCACAGTAAAGTTTATAATACCTTTTTCATTAACAGATCATAAGATCTTCTGGATCTTGATGGAAATGAATATACGCATGGCTATCAATCACAAACCACGATTATCACCTACTGTGTTTCCCAAACTGCAGGAGTACGTGGATTTGAAGCCAAAATTTCAGCGCGTATCAATCATGGCATGGAAGGACCCTTAGTAGATGTTGCATGACTTGCCTTACTTGGCAACAGACGACATGATTGATGCAGTTCTTGATCATTGGCTGGTAGAGTGGCGCACTACCTTAGACTTGGTAGTGGGGTCAAGTAAGTCCACCACGCAGTGCAAAAAGGAGTAGGCCAAGCTCAATATGGCGTAGCTATTCGAGAAGATGAAGAAGGAGGCTGCTACCAAGGCCCAGGCAGAGTGCGATGTCACCCAACAGACAGAGAAGCAAACAAGCAAAATAGAGTGTGGCTTTGACAAAGGTGTGAGGTTGCCTTTGCTCGAAACACAGGAAGAAACGGATGATAAAATAGAGTAGCACGGAGTAGACCCATAGACAGTGTTGTACTGCATCAAACATCCAAGAAAATAAGAAAAAGTGGGGCCGCAAAAGAAATCCAAGGCCAGTAAGATGTCGGTAGACCTAATCACCCTAACAGAGGAAGATTTTAATGACATTTGAGACACGGTGCGGTATGTCACCGCATAGGTACTACAGCAGTTCAAGAAGCAGCAATAGCAACTATTGGGGACCATCTAGATGGGTCTGCATGAGCTACAGATCCGTGCATCATAGGCTAGCACAGTGTCCACTAGCCTCGCTATCGGTACTTCAAAAGTTTTCGAGATGCCGTGTCCGAAGGACTCCAGAGTGATAGTGCTGTTGGATGGAGCACTGACCACAGAAAATGAAGTTGACAAGCCCACTGTTAATGCCCTCAAGGGAGTCAGGTTGAACTTGGTAACGCTTCTTGGCAAGACTTCCACCTACTACAGGATGGAGTGATCATGGACCTAAGGTCCTACAAACAGCGTGCTATGTAGGTGATCAGTGAATAGTAGATCGATAATGTATAGCTAGCCCTATAGCAAGACTTTGCCATCACCACCATGACCGAGCTAACCGACTGAAATAAGCGCATAGTTCAGGTCATGGAAGAGACATGTCAAATGGTCCCGAAGTTGGTCATTCCTGTGGGAGAACCAAATGGGTGCAAGTTCGTAAGCTTGCTACAGGGGTGTGCGATGCTCACACAGAGTTGGCTAAGGTTCAGCTGGAGCTAAACCTAGAGATTGCAGATTTATAGTTGAAGGCCCGGCCTCCAATTCCACCGAAAGTAAAGGAGAAGCTCACAACCGCTGTCACAGAGGCTATAGCGGCGGTAGACAGTGCAGTTTCATACTGCACATGGATGTTTGAACAATCATTCGAGGTCCTGACAAGTCTGCAGGAGGATCCTAATGTACAACGGCTAGAGACAGAGGTGTGAGAACTGCAGCAGCGCTATGACGAAGTAAAAGGTACAACATGCACCGTCACTCTCACATAGAGACTAGCGAAGCTACAGGAGGCCAAAACATTGAAGGAACAGGTCGATGTAGCGAAACACAAAGAGGTAGTGCTGAAGGCATGCTTGAAGAACTAGTTGGACAAATCTTATTCAGTCACGGCCTCCATTGAAGGCAAGCTTGCTAGTCTGCAAGCGACTCAACAAAAGCTTTAGGCTGACAGTTCAGGACCAACGACAGAGCAGTTGGTTGAAGAAGTGAAGCAGGCAGCCACACAGTGCACTGTCGAGGTTGCCATCATACAAGTCAAGTTGGGAGGTCTTCGTTCCAAGATCTCCATGCCCGCTGAGTGACTTGAAGGTGAGTCACCATGTTTGTGTTGGGGGCCTGTTGGGAATGAGTTCGCCAAAGGATAGTTTTGGGGCTAAAAGCCTATGTTTTGGGACAATTTTGTAATAAAGTTGTAAAGTCTCTGCACTTTGTGGTCGTGGAGTGCGAAGGTGTCAAGAGTCATAAAGGGTTGTCCACCCTTATTTTGTAAAGTGTAAAGTTGGCTATAAAGATCCACCCATGGTCCACAGACCATGGGATTATATAAAAAGGAGCTAAGTAAGTAAGCTCTAGGAAGAACAAGAAGGAAGAAAGTAGCGAAGTAGAGTAGATAAATCTAAGTGTTCTCGGGTCTTAGCCTAGGTAGAGGCTCTGCAGCTGAGTGCGTAGAGGCCTAGGGTGGAAGTCCATAGTTGAGTGTGCAGACCCCTACAGTTGTGTATGTAGGGCAGATAGAGTCTATATTAAACTAGAAGATATCAACAAAGAGACGTATTATGCAATTATTGTGTATTTAGTTCCTGTTAATACATCTGATTATATTGCATTTGGATTTAATTTACAATGTTTATTTGATGTGTGAATATATGTGATTAGATAGGTTAATTGAACATAGGTAAGGATATCAGTTTACGCTACGCTAACTGTGATTGATTAGTAAGATAAGTAAAACACTTGGGATAACTTGGGAACCTATACAATACATTGTCATAGCTGCATGAAAGTACCCGGACCACGGGTTAGGGCTGCACGAAGGTCAATCGTACACCTTCACGGAGGTACTAAAGGGCAGAATAAAGGGTAGATTGATACAGCCCTAAGGCTTGGAAACCTGTGCGAAAGTAGGGGCATAGGATATGAAGCAACATCATGACCATCTTAGGGTGCGGAAACTTGGTTCCAGTATCCCCCCCATACTGCTTCGAGTGAGACTTTCGTCCACACTCTGCGGGCTACTCTCGAAAGGGCCAGTATTGTAGGGATTTGTTTGGCTAACTAACGTTGAACCTGTGTGAGGGCCCACAAAGCCAACAATATGTCATATATTATCATCTAATACATTTATTCATACTGATACCATATGTATTGTCTGTACATAGTACCATCGATACCACTGGTACATCATACCAATGTCCATAGAAACACCTGCATGACATATATTTCATCCACATGTTTCCAACCATGTTAGCATCATACCAAAAATTCCTTCACCTATTTATATTACCTTTAGGTCAGTGGAACAAACTGTGCTCAGTTTATTGCTAGGAGAATAAGGTATTTCATGGACCTGTTACATTTCGGCAGCTAGTGAAACGTTTTATGTCATAGTATTCAGGTTCTTTCAGTTAGAAAATCATTTTTTTGTGTCCTGTGGTTGCAACACAATATTAGAAAAGTAGTATCATAAAAGTAATTATAAATACTACAACGTATTATACCCATAAATTTTAGTTTTGGGATTAAATCTATCAACTATACAAGGTTTTAACAACAATGGAATATACCTTACGCTTAATCATAAAGCAGACTATTAACTATGATACTTAGTCTATCATAGATATTTGAAGTCTAATAACCATCTTAGCTTGTCTTTAACCAAGAACAAATTTGGTTGGTACTTTAACAAATATTCCATACTTAAACAATTCATGTCATATGATTAAGTATTTCTATTTTTTGCACTTCTTCCAACATCTAGTTGGCCATGATGAATTCAGTGTAGGTCTAAAATCCATTGAATAAATAGTATGCACATTCATACCTCTCCCATATATGAGTTATGAAGCTACAATATTTTCAATTCCACACCCTTTAAGTTTTTATGCACTATGTGTATGAGTGTGTGATCCCAAGGTATTTACTTGTTAACGCCTTTTAACATTAAATCTCCCTTAAATAAAGAGATCAGTTATCTATTTTATTACCATGAATTCCTGCGTGGTTTTATGCAACAATTATTATGTTATCCTATTCAACCCAGACACATTATCAATACAACCTGTCAAGGAAACCTCCGAATATTACTTGATAGGAATTAGTGATACCAAGTATGTACTTCAATTTGTATGATTGTCAAATCTATTAGAATAGATTGTTGGATACCATTTACCGAACTAATTGTATACACAATCTCAATTACCAGTATCACTTGGCTATTAATGCAGTGATCTATTGCATAATTTGTTATCATTTCTCCTGTCTTATTTGATGCATGTGTTATTTAGATCATCATGAGTGGTAATCATGCAAACCTTTTGGTTTACCAACTCTTTTTTTACTAATTCGGAGTCATGTTATGAATCAAGTGTATAAAAGAAGGGTGCTCGAAATCGTCTAAAGCACTAAGCACTACCATACATACTTTGTTTATATAGAGTAGAGCACACAGTTCATTTTAATCTTATTACTTCTCACAAGAATTACAAATCTCAATTCATTTCGCAGATTGGAAAGGTTCATGTTTGTGTGATGTTACCCCCATAAACCCATTTATATTTGCACAGAGATGTACATTAAGGTACACTTTAAGTTGCAAATTTTCACACATTAGTATTTGAGTGGACTGTTAGAAAGGTGCTCTTAAGCTTAACACTGTCTTTCTACCTTTAGCCCAGAAGCATCAAGAGTTGCTTTTGCATTCTCATTATGTATTTACACTAGATGTACTTTTGGTGTTTGTCAATTGACCTTCTTATCATACCATTATTAATGTATGATGTATTTTTCAACATGTATATAGTATGTTGTATCACACTTCACAATTTTATCCCTAGTTTAGGCTATATTGATATGTACTTTATGCCTCTTGCATATCTAATTTATGATATTTTATTTACTCATCCAAAATCCCATAACCTATGCATGTGTAATTAACTATGCATAATATCCTCATAAGGTTTTGTTTCCTCAAATAAGGTGTAATTGTAACATTTTCTTACTAGATGGTTATTCCATTGGCAAACCATACCCACAGTGCATTACCTGCATGTGCACTGATAAACACAACAACATTAAATTGGAAGACAACTTTACTGTACTTAGTATCATACTATATACAGAGACATGCATTTCATATCTCATCCTTTCTTAGGATCCTTTAAACATAGCTTTATTTTCTTAATTAGAACCCATATAACTCATAATCAAATTTGACATGGGTAGAATAAGATGATGACTTATTACTAAATTACCTCAATGAGTTTGTATTTTATTAAGCTTTTCCCTTGCATAGCAACCATGCAATCTTAGAATAAAATATTAAATATGAGTAAAAGGATATGTTAACCATATCATTAAATCCATCAAATAACCATACCTTTAATGTAAGTGTAACGATTAAATTCCACTTGGCCCATATACATAGATACTTAGAATTTGTTTTAATGATTTTTAAGATAACATAGTTTGATGTTTGACCTTTATGGTATCTAACCACATATTCTCCAACCTGCATTGTAAATTTCCCCTTTGTTTTCTTATAATTTAGTTTGTGAGAATTGTGTTTCCTTCACATATTAAATAATATCTTTGTCGCTCATTGTAACCCCACAATGAGTCCTTCATGCAAGTCATACATGTACTTGTGAAACTCAAGTACTGCTATTCTTCTTATAGATGCACTACTTATTATCAAGATTTAATATTGCATTAATAGGATGGCCATGTTTTACCATGATTCAGAATTGTTTAATTATCCTGCTCTGTTATGCATATTTTCAAGTCGTTGTGTGCTCATAAGAGTGTTCAACCATAGCTTAAGTTTTGAAAACTTTCACAATATATAATAAAAATTTTAAGTTCCTTATCTATGAGGGGACACAATAAAAGTAACTTATTAACATTAATAAACATGTTAATTCTCCACTTTAGCATTGTTCTATGCATGCAACATACTAGAGCAACTCCTAGTAACCATATATGCTCCCGTGAGCATCATATCATCATCAATATATAATCAAAGCCTATTTGTTGAAGGGTCTATATGATAGCAAAAATAAGTGAAACATCAACAATACTTATGTTCACATTACATATGACCACATTACATGTGAGACTCCTCAATGTCTCAAATCAACATCACTCTCGAATCAAGGAAACAATAACATTCTAAATCAACAAATCATGAACAAATCCTCATAGCAATATGCAATGATTAGCAACATAACACACCATCAATTCTATATCTATATATCAGTCCTCTGTAAACACCCATCTCATGAGCACAAGTCTCGGCCAATAATTTGTAGTGACATAGCAATTTGTGCAAGGAAGGGTCATTAGCACAAGCCTCAATTCTTATCATAAGGATATCTAGCTGCAAAAATTCAAGCATAGTAAGAGAAATTGTTCATCATCACACCAGATTGAACAGACAATAGTTTATACTAGGTCATCCCACTCAATTCAACCAATTGTAATTAAATAGAGGCACCTGAAGTATAACTAAACAATACACCTCTCAAGGTTGAGAATAGAAATGATAACATAAAAGAAGACCAAACAAAAATTTTGGGCGCTGCCTTTAGAGCTAATAAAATATTTTTTGCCTCCCTTCAAATCACACTCCAATGTTGTCTTGGTTGTGTCCATGTATTCAAACAATTTAATACTATCTCTTTCCTACAAGAGTGTTGTAATTATCAGCATTGTGTTTCATATTTTAAAGGTTCATCACCCTTTTTAATAATGATTTCCCAGATCTCACTACTTACTTGAAGGAAACTACGTGTTTCTTCAATACATATTTCTGGTGCTATAAAATTTGAATGGAAGACTAACTGAACCAAAACAACTTATAGGAATTATAGTATAGTCTTTAATGCTACCTTTCCCCTTTTCAGGAACCTGAGAGTGCACATTGAGAAGGCATATTTGCTGATTGATGATAACAATCTGTCATTAAAATGACCAAATCATCCATTTCAAACTATGCACACAAGTTAATATAGTGTGAACGCATTCAAACCTACCAGAGCCGAATAATTTGGAAGGTTTTTATGAGGGGAAAACTCTGGAATAGCACCCCCAAAACAATATTTACTTTGACACATTCTATCAAAGATCTATGCAAAGATAGAAACTAGTTGAGGGTTTAGACATTTGAGAAATCAGGTGCACAACCACTCCCATTATTCATTTCATATATAATTTCATATATAGAATTGAAATTATTTATACCGTACTATAATTTATATATATAAAAAAGTTGAATGTTTGATTCTTCAAAACTACCTGCTCCTCTAAAACGGCCAACAGTGATGTTTAGACCCACACATACAACTGATTTTGGTGCTTACAAGGGAATGTGCTCAGTGGTTTAATCATTCCCTGATAGCATCATTACAGATAAATGGCACACCAAGATTCCTCCATACTACCATAGAACACTTTGCAATTTTTCAAGACAATCCATCTGAGGATCGAGGTGGCTCACTTATTTATGCATAGCCTCAATGCATCAGAGGATAGAACATTTAGTCGAAGTTGGGATAAACATTATCCACTCTTCCGGCTTTTATTCTTCCACATCTATGTTCATCGCATGGATAAGGTTGTGCATCGTGTAATCTAAGGATAACTCTATCCAACTAAGGGTGATGATTCCCACAAGGATAGTCATTATCTAGACCAATGCCTCCAAAACAATGGATAGGCATTCGCATTCGACCAAAAGGGAAGCAACTGTGCTATGGATTTTCTTTGATTCCTCTAAATCTATGGTAAAGCACCTGAAAGACGATGTTTAGAAAGGGAAACAATAGTAGTTGGGAAATTTTATCCATCCTCAGATTGGGAAGGTGCTATTTCTTAAACACTACCCATAACACATGGGTCTACAACCAACCACAACTGGTGTACATTACGTTCTTATCGAATCGAGAAAAAAACTTCTAATTGGAACCGAAAAGAATGTCGTCGCATGAGGAATATACGCAAAGGATAATGACCAAAGCATCACGTGCCAAGCAACAATGGAGGAGAAATAATATGAAAAATCACTCATCTTCATACAAACTTTCTCCCTGCAATGTATATATGATTGATTAATTTAATTGGCCAGGTTTCTTTTCTCCAAAAAAAAATAGGGCCCACCATCTGGTAGTTTGCAGAACTTGCGCAGAGCCTCATCCCTGTCTCGATTTACAATTCCAATAGCATCTCTCCCACGTATTCCCTATTACCTTCCTCTCCTCCTCCGTCGAGGATCTTCTCAACAAAACTCTCATCACCATCTTCTTTCTTGACTCAATCGAAATGATGTTCCATCCTACTCGGTCTAGTTTGAACAGTTGAGCCTCTTATATTAGTGATGAGATGATCATGGAAGAGGTTTCCATGGATGGAAATCATTGGTATTTGTCAAAGGTTATGACTATAAACAAAGGAATCTCCATCGAAATTAGAAATCACTTCAGAGAAGCAAGTTCGAACTAAACATAACTAGAATACCTCTTTTGACGTCATTTGTTGTATGTACGGTTTATGTGTCTTGCGGAGCTTCCCAATAGAGCTCGTGGTCCATGTCTCGGTCTATAACGAATGGCCTCCTCAATCATTAAACCATCATCCTTCCTGAGGTTCCTTGAACATAGGATAGACCAAACCACAACCAGTAGACAAGAGTGATTCTATTCTTGTGGGGTTGGCACGATAGAAGATCTTGGTTGGGGAGGCATGCTGATCCTTATTCCTGGTCTTGATTGATTATTAAACCACTCAGCCAGTCATTGGGATTATGTGAAAAGCATAAACAAAACGTTAAATCCTTTCAAGATGACAGAACAAAGGCCCAAGTTCGAAATCCCATCACCATGTGTGTATTTCACTGTGTGTTATGCAGCGTCCACGATAACGCACAACTCAAATTTTATCTTGGCATTATGGATGAGGTCATTTATGCCATTCCAAATTAACCAATATATACACTATTATGTATATACCAAAATTATTAACCTTAAAGATAGGCCTTAGGAGAGGCACACCTTAATTTGATAGAAATTTGAGGTAAGGTTGGTTGAAGTCTTTCTCGACTTCTTTTATAATTGACTCAATACAAAATTCTTGCCAGGGTAATATCTTCAAAGATGACTTGTCTCGATATACAACTTAGATGAGGTAGAATTCAAAGAGATTCCTTAACATCTTCCCACAATACCATAAAAACCCTTATCTTACAAGGACCACATTTTTCCCATAATGCATAGAAACTCCCCATTAAATTTAATTTCTTTGTCACAATAACATGTCATATATAATGGATTAACATATATATGTTAATGATTCCTCAATAAGCCATGTTAATATTTGGATTCAACCGTAGGGAATCTTAATTTCCTTTGGTTGCAAGAAATCCATATGATATTCACATGCTTTAAATTTTAAGATTTAACTTTACCCTTTATAAATTTTGGGTGATTTTTTTCATTTGGTTCTCATACTTTCTCATATCCCATAGAGACGAATTGGCCCATAAGATGAAAGGTTTTAACTTGAAGCTCTGATACCATTTTTAACATACCTCCTAAGGCTACTTTGAGAATTAGCTACTAGCCTCTTATTCTTGTAAATTCTCTTTGTTTACTATTAAGATTCCACCATTGTCAACAGTATATTTAGTCTATCATTATATAAACACCATTATTCACACAATTGTAGTCATATTATTATCAATTGAATGATTCCAAAAGTGGATCCATGATGTGGACTTTTATTTTCATTGATAAGACTTCTATATCAGATTAACCACTCACAATTTGAAGAAAAGAATTAATCATAGCATGCAATTAATAAAAACTCATTGATAACCCCACACAAGCATTAATGGAACATTATTATGAATCTATTGTGACTAGCATGGCTATGAAGCATGGTCATGTCCTACATGCATAGTCAAAAGGGTTAGTGATATAAATGTTATGAAACATGGAAAAATAACTAGCCTAGCCTCATTGGATACAATTCTTATGACATGCATAGCATGGAAAATCCTGAATCATCGATTATACAATTAGGAGCATCATTCCATAATTTTTCCACATGCACCAATGCCAACTTATCACATAACACTATAGGCATTCTATGTTCCTTTATTAAATGTAAAGATGATCAAGTTAGATTCCATATCTATCCCAAACATTCCTATATGATCATCCCATGAACATAGTTAGTACAATAAATTCTTCTTATGCTTAATTGTCCCATGCAAATTATACCATGAGTCAGATAGCTCATGGGCATAAGTAATGTCAACTACATACTATAATTCTACTACTAACTTTACACTGGGATGCAGCAAGAGTCACATACCTCATTCCCATAATAAATATAAATGAATCATCCATACATCTGAGCTGAATGATTTAACAACATAAAAAGCAAGGAGTCAAAATAAAGCATAATCCATGGAAGCGAATCCGACTAGACTGGAAGAAGAACACCACTTGGAAAATGGACCACCACCACCCAACCTAGAATTGTCTCTTCCAGTTCACCCCCGAGTCGAGGTTCTTGCCATGGATCAACTGCCTTCAATTGATTTATGCAATGGGTATTTAATACCCTCTTTCATGATATGATTTCCATTAGCGTCATCCCGTTTTCATGGATCTTTTTATCCATTTTCCTAGGCTTATCTCAGAGAAGCTTGCCTTTCTCTCTCGAGGGGATTTTCCTCATAAAATATTTCCTTTCTCTCCCGCATAACTTTTATATTTTTTCTCGATGGATGTTTATTTCCAATCCATATAGCTTATCTAGAATTGAATCTAGAAGCTTATCATGAAAGATTTATCCTATCCCATTCACCAATGGGATTTAGCAAGAATATCATCTCTTGGTGTCTCATTTTTTCAAATAATTAATTAATTATTTACCTCATAAGTATTTACTTTTGATATTACACATCAAACCTATCTTTTATCAGCTTAGGTTTGCAAAGTTTGACTACACAAGGGAGGGGTGTTACAATATTCTTTATGGGTTCAAGAGACTAATCAACAAAGAGTAGAAGTTATAAATTTCATGGTAGAAGGAGACATATAGAATGATCGAAATGAGCTAGTGAACCAGGGGAATCATAACTATATTTAACTTTGGTTCCTAAGAATCACTAAGAAGGAGCACCACTCTCCTCAACATCGTTTGGCATCATCGTCAAAGCATTTGGTGTCTCATATTCAGGTACATGTCAAAGCATATATTTCAAGCCTACACATGATTTTATCTGTCATCTTGTTATGCACATGGATCCATTGGAATTATTCCTATACTTGAAAGAGATATTTATTTTCAAGAAGAATAGGATAGAAAAATGGAATAAAAAAAAGGGAAAAAGAAAAAAAATAAAAAAGAAAAAGGAAAAATAAAAATATTAGTTGAAAACCTCCTTTGAGGCACCTAAGATTGACTCATTGATTGAAAACCTCTATGAGACAGTCAATTGGATGGAAAGAAGAGAGAAAAAAGAGAAAAGAAAAAAAAAATGAAATAAGATCCTAGGTGAAAACCTCCTCTGAGATGCCTTGGCAGACTCACTGGTTGAAAACCTCATTGACATAGCTAGTATGCCTAGAAAGGAGAAAAAAAAAAGATGGAAAAAGTGAAAAATGAAAAGAAATATAATTTGGTCCAAGGATATATTCAGGGTCTGTCCAACTTGGACAAGCAATAATAAGTTTATTAGAAAAGAAAGCATCTAGGCACTGGGCAGTTAACATTGAATTTTCCACCTTTTGTACCAAGATGCTCCAACCTAGCTAAGAAAAAGTCCATATATCTCTTTTCATCCTCACAATTCATCCTCGTGCCATTTCCCATCATTCCCAATCCATTCCATTCATTTTTCTCACTGTCCTGAACTATTATAGGAAAGTTTTGTGCTGCTACAGAATTGCTAAAATATATAAGGCATAATTTTTTTTTGACCATATCCTAAAAATCATGTATCCATTGGTCGATAATATTTATGGGGATATGCATAAGGATGATGCTAACATGCTTAAAAAAATTCAGCAAATTCCAGTGCATATTTTTAGAGAAGTTTGTCGCCATCACGTACAACCATTTTTCATTTTTCTCAATATTCTTGAGTCTATTAGCTAAGAATTTTTTTGGGGAGGTGCACTAATATCATGGAAACATTCTAAAAAAAAATTAGGTGAATCTAATCTACCATTTGAGAGATATGGGTTAAACAATTTTGGTATGCAATTATCCCAGATTTGCTACAAGATTGTGATCGATACAAAAACAAGGTACAAATCTTGTGTTTTTCAACTGGAAATGACAAGAGGGGTCCACCACACCCTCATCATCCATCCTCGATACCATTTTTCCTCTCCTCTACCAAAATATCCACTTTTGTCAATTAGAAATACTCACTTTCAGCCCTTCTTCCATCATTTCCACCACAGCAAAGGCTTCTAATCCTTGTCCACAGATTGATCATGAATTATCAGAGTTTTTGGAATAATTATCTGAAGGATATTGTGATCATAGAGGGGTTTGTGTGACTGCTACAAGAATACATGTAGTCCTATAACATCCTACAGAAGCCCTATAGGACCACAATTGAAAGCACCAGAATGAAGAACCAACCATCATGAATACATTGGGGAGTCATCTCCTTGATTTTGGGTAGCCATAAGACCTCTACAAGGCTGCTATAGGATCAATATTCATCCTCAACAGTAGAATTTGACCCAACTCCTATAGAACCTATGTTGACAAGCTTCTATCAATGAAGCACACATCAAAAAAAATATACAAAAAAAAAAAAAATCAAAATAGAGCCAATGCATGGAGCAACAAGCATGGGAAGATGACACCTCAAGAATCTAGCAGATTAGCCATTCCTTCTTTTTATAAACATGCAAACATCAAGAATTCATGCTAGTTCCCTATAATACTATTTTATTCCCCATTATTTTTATTTTTGTGCCCATGTAGCCCCCATATTGTTGTCATTGTGCCCCATAAAAACCCACTATTGATATTGTTGTGCCCTTACTTTATTATTTTTATGTAGCCTCTGATTATATTGTGACCCCTTAGACTCGTATATATGCAAAGGAGGTCTTTTCATTTGTATCATACAAGAATTTTTCATTTCTGTAATGTAAAGTAGGTTCCCCCCTCGAAGAGGATAATTTTTAAGTTGTTGATCTATCTTTTTGTCAGTTGGTTGCATAACATTTGGTATCAAAGATTTCGATTTTAGGGTTTCGCTTCTTCAAACATGTCATCTTGGAATTTTTTCTATAATATTTTTTATACGAGGATTCATAAATTGAAATGTTTACCATGTGGATATGCACTAGTCGTGAATGTCGTGTAAAAATTTCAAAGCTTGGTTCGTTATATTTTTAGAGATATGGTCTGAGTAAGTTAGGGTTTTTGCAAGCTCAAAATTTTTGTCTCAAACAAGTGACCAAGGGAAAATTGTTGTAACTTTATTTTTCGGCACCATATTTGAATTATGTAAAAATTGTCGGAAATTTCACATACTATAGTTTTTCCTATATCAATTTTGGTTTTGAAGGGTGAAACAATACAACTTCACTCTACTTAACTAGTCCATAATTAGATCATCATGGGAGATTTGGCATAACTCTTTCTCGAAGAAACCAATCATGATCATAATTATGGGTTTGGAAAGAAGACTCAGAGATCTACCATAGGATGAAATTTTAGAACTTGAAGATCTGAAATTATAGAGTTACAACTGTTTCAAGATCAAGCTCCTAAAAGAAAGAAAAATGTGTGTATTGTTTTTTTAATTGCATAACTTTTGTTTGAAAAATCAATTTGAAGTGATTCCAAGGGAATATTAAAGCATAGATATTAGTATTGGTTTCTAAAATTCCTCCTAATCAAAATAATTATACACCCATTAAGCCCTCATAAATCTCTACTATGATGCATGAAGAGGAAGAATTGTAGTATGATATATCAAAATTACAAGACCAAGTGAACCAAATTTTTCTTTCACAAATAGAAGTCAAATATGAACTAAAAGGTGACATGGATGGTTTAAAAGGAGACATGGATGGTTTAAAAGGATACATGGGTGATTTAAAAGCATACATGGAAGCTTTGAAGGAAGGTTTGACAAAGTTGTTACAAAAAAGGCTTCTCGGTGGTGACAAGGTAATCTATGAAAATCGTGATGAGGACAAAAGGAATATGAATTATGATTTTAGAGACTCCAATGTGGGGTTTAAGAACCACCACATTCCAAATATAGTTATGAGGAATTTTTATGGCAAGGATCCAGTAACATGGATATTACAAATAGAGAAATATTTTGATATACAGGATGTGCAACCCTCACAAAAGCTAGGTATTACATCTTTATATTTAGAACCAAATCAGTTTGTATGTTATAAATGGATTTTTTCTTGTCAACCACTTGTCACCTAGTCAATTTTTATGAAGTTAATGATAGAAAATTATGAATATATAAATAGCAACAACTTCTTTATCGCATTGATAAATCTCAAACAAAAGGGATCAATGGAAGAGTACATTGAATACTTCCAAAAATTGAATATTAGGGTAACTGATATTCTAGAGGAGCATAGGATTGATTTCTTCATAGGGAATTTAAAAGAGAACATCCAACATGAGGTTCACCTTTGGGAACCTGATTCATTGGAGAAGGCATTGAGGTTGGCAAGAAAAGTTGAAAGCAAAATTATGGCAACAAGTAAGTCTACCACTCACAACTATAAAGATCAAAGTGTTAGTCATCCACAACCTACAAGGTTGACACCACAACAATTGGACGAAAAAAGAGAAAAAGGGATTTGTTACAATTGTGATAGCAAATATATTAAAGATCATAAGTGTGGTGATAATAAGTTATTCTACATAGATTGTGAAAAGGAGGAATAAAAGGAACAAGAAACATCAAAAGATAAGGATATACACCAGGAACCAACCCTAGAGAAAGAAGAAATGAATCTAACCATATATTGTAATGCATTAGCGGGAATTACCACTCCTAAAACTCTCAAGATATAATGATATATCAAGAAGAAAAAGGTAATAGTGTTGATTCATTCTATTAGTACCCATAATTTTATCCATTGTAAGATAGACAAGGAATTGAATTACTTCCTATATCCAACACTAGAGTGTCAAGTGATGGTTGCAAATGGAGGAATTGTGAATTTCTCTGGAAAGTGCCATAATATCAAGCTAACCATGGGGGAATATGCATTGAACAGTACAATTATTTCCATTCCAATGGGTGGTGTTGATGTTGTACTAGGATTCTAATGGTTACAATCTTTGGGGATGATAGCTTTCAATTTTCAAGAACTTTTCTTGAAATTTTTTTGGGAAGGAAAGGAAGTTGAATTCAGGGGTACCACAGGGAAACTAGGAAACATAATCAGATCTAATGGCATGAAAAATATTTTGAAGAAAGAAAAATAGGGTGTAATTGCACAATTGTGCTCACCAAGAGTTCAAACATTGAAATCATCTATTTCTTGAGACCTCAAAAATGTTTTGGATAATCATTCCAAGGCCTCCCACCTATTTGTTTTCATGATCACGCGATTCACTTGATTCCAGGAAGTGTTCCTCTAAACATGAGGCCTTACATATATGATTATACCAAAAGAGTGAAATTGAACGTATGGTTGCAGAAATGCTAAAGGATGGGATAATTCAACCTTGTCAAAGTTATTTCTTTACTCCAGTAGTATTGGTGCAAAAGAAGGATGGATCATGGCATATGTTTCCAAATTATAGGGAGCTCAACAAGCTCACTATTAAAAATAAATTTCTCATTCCTATCATTGATGAATTGTTGGATGAATTACATGGAGCAATTTACTTCACCAAGTTGGATCTTAGTTCGAGATATCATCAAATTAGAATGAATACAAAAGAAATTCTGAAAGTATCATTTAGAATTCATGAGGGTCATTATGAATTTTTGGTTATGATTTTAGGCCATACTAATGCACCTTCCACATTTCAAGGTTTGATGAATTCCATTTTGAAACCCTTCCTTAGAAAATTTGTGTTAGCATTTTTTGATGATATAATAATCTACAAAAAGTCTTGGAAGTATCATGTTCAACATGTTGACAAGGTGCTCAAACTATTGGAGGAGAAACAATTATATGAAAAAACCTCCAAATGTTTCTTTGGAGTACAGGAGGAGGAATATTTGGGTTATATTATATCTCATGAGGGTGTTAAGGTAGACCCTAAAAAAAGTAAATACATTAAGGAATGAAAAATCCCCACAACCATAAAGCATCTTCAAGGATTTCTCAGGTTAACGGGTTATTACCGCAAGTTTTTTAAGAATTATGGGAGAATAAAGGCACCTCTAACATCATTATTGAAGAAAGATGCATTTTCTTGGACTCTAGAAGCAAAAAAGGCCTTTCAACAACTTAAAGAGGTAATGTGCCAAGCACCGATCTTAGCTACACCAGAATTCACAAAAAAAAATTATTACGGAATGTGATTCTTTAGGAAATGGAATTGGTGTTGCTTTAATGAAATAAGGAAGACCCATTTCTTTTGGAAGTCATCCAATCAAAGGAAATTATTTACAAAACCCTATTTATGAGAAGGAAGTGTTGGAAATACTACATGGACTAAAGCAATGGTGTCCTTCCCTAATCGGAAGACCCTTCAAGGTAAAAACAGATCATCATAGTCTTAAATACTTTATGGAACAAATATTATCTTCAGAAGAGAAGAAAAAATCAGTGACAAAGATGTTGGGTTATGACTTTGAAATCATCTCCAAAAAAGGGAAGAAAAATGTTGTTACAGATGCACTCTCAGGAAAGGATGAGGATGTGGAAGCATTGCATTATGTCATTTCTATTATCCAACCTGAGTGGATAACTAAAGCAAGGGATGTATGGAAGAATGATGAAGAGGTGTGGTCACTCATTCAAAAGCTGTAGCAAGATCCTAGTACATCTGATCCATTTAGTTAGCAAAATGATTCATTATGGTACAAAGATAGCTTATATCTTTGTAAGAATTCCCAACTCAAACAAGGTATTCTTTTGGAATTGCACACCTCTCCCTTAGGAGGGCACTCAATATTTTAACAAAATTTACCATAAGATCAAGAAGGAATTTTTTTGGGATGGCCTTAAAACTGATATTCAGAAGCTTTTGCCAGAATTTTTTGTTTACCAACAAAATAAAGTTGAGACAATTAAGACCCCAAGTCTGTTAGATCCTTTATCCATTCCAAGTCAAAGTTGGGAGGATCTTTCAATGGATTTTATCACAGTTTTACCCAAGTCTAAAGGAAAGAGTGTCATCATGGTGGCAGTTGATATACTTACCAAGTATGCACACTTCTTTGCATTATCTCATCTTTTTAAAGCCAGTACAATTGCTACTGCATTTATGGAAACAATTCAAAATCTTCACATAAATCCAAAGATTATAGTAAGTGAGAGAGATCCCATTTTCTTTTCTTTTTTTCTAATGCAAGATTCGGGCCTTCAATTTCATTAATCATCAAATAAAGTACATAAAATACATCAATTCTCGCATGGTCGTTGACCAAGGAGAGAACCCATCAAAACTTGAAACGGGCTCAAAGCACAATCCCCCCTCCCTACAACCAAACCTTACATCTCTCAAAAGAAAAATACAAGACTTTGGATATGGACCTGAAAAGAAACAACAATGTCAGAATTATAAAGGTTTCGCATCTACCTGACTTCTTAACCTGCGAATCAGTAGCCAAAGTGATAAGTCTCTTGACACCAAGGAGACACGCTTCCCACCAAATCCTAACTTGCCTCTTTAATCTCAGTTGTTGAACCTCTCCGTTCAATCCAACGACTATCGATAATATCGCTATGATAAGCATCACGTCGTTTACCATAAGGACCCATAGACATGCACGATCAATCTCATTCGTTGATCTACCTTGTGATATCCGATGGTTGAGACTAATATTTCACCCACCTACATTTGTAAACATTAGCGTGTGATGAGGGCGGTATTCCTCCCGACCCCACCACCACGTGGAGCACACTGAGTGGAATCGCTCCTGAAAAGGAAATACCACTTCCTGCTTTTGAGGGCCGTGATCACTAGAAAACCGCTTAGGTTGCGGTAAAGTGAACCAAACGGAAAAACCCCTGGTTTCGCGGCTTTCAAGAGTCCCCGGCTCTCGACTGTTCGCTACGTCAACCCTCCCTGACCCGATGTGTATTGAAGCAACTGTCATCCTGCCTATTACCCACAAAACGATTTCATCCTCGCTGTTGTAACTGGAAACTACAGTGAACATATTAACTTGGGAATCGTCAGTTGACCATTGCAAGCCGCTCTCAAAAGACCCAACTGTGAGCAAACCGCTAAACAAACAACTACTAGTCATTTGTACCCGCCTCCATGGCTCTTTTAAGGAGCATTGTCTTATCTTCATCTGCTTGGTTTTGACACTCCATTTTTAATCTGTTTCGAGGGAGCTCTTGCCATTTCGTCACCACCCTATTATCTGTGTAGATCACTCCTTAATTGGCAAGCAAATCTGCTAGTTTATTGGCCTTTCTTCGCACATGTGCAAAACTAACTGTTCTTAGGCTTTGTAGGTGCCTGTGAATCCGTTGAAAGACTTGGATCAGCCTCTAGTTTCTTGAGGCTTTTTTCGGCTTCATTCCCCAGCTTATTCTCTTGACCGAGTTAATGATTAACTCTGAATCAGCTTCAATGATCATATTTTGGCGGTTTTCCTGAACCAGAAACTCTAGAAATTGTTCCATGGCCATTAACTCTACCATGTTGTTGGTGGTTTCTCCTAAATGACCATGGAAGATAAACAAAATACCTCCATTTTCATCCCTTAACACCCCCCCATGGCCCGCCGTGCCCGGATTACCTTAGAAGCACCATCAATGTTGAATTTCAGAAAACCCTTGGGGGGTGCATGCCAGAAATCTAGCTTAGGATCCAAAATTGAAACTTTCCTGACTAAGCCTTGAGTAACAATTCCCTACAACTCTAGCTTACAAATAATCCTCCAATATGTTGTAGAAGGGCGATTCGTAGGGAGATTTCGAACTATAGTGCCAACCGTTTCCTTAATCTGTTTTAGGATCAGATCATAGAGACAATGGGAAGATTTCTTAACATTCTTGAAGATTCTATTGTTCCTTTCTTTCCATACATTCCAAATAATGAAGCTTGGTGTAAGTGCCCAAGCTAAACTCAGATCTTCATTATCCAAAAAATTCCTTCTCCAATTTATAAGCGTATTGAAAAGACTCCCAATGTCTCTGTCAGATTGTTGGAAGATAGAGGCGAAAGAATCCCATAATCTGGAAGTGAAAATGCAGTTGTTGAGAAGGTGCTCCATTGTTTCCTCTTGAGCTTCACAGAGTTGGCATCTGGAAGGCCCCAGGACACCCCTCTTCCTAATGTTATCCCAAGTCAGAATTTTCCTGTGCAGCACCAGCCACATAAAAAGTTTAATTTTCATCCAACCTTGATGCTTCCATAGGTTTTGCCAAATCCTGTCTGGAGCATGGGAATCTAGTTCAAGGAGTATGAGTTTAGCTTCCTTGAGATTATAGGTCCCCTCATTATTGTTGCCCCATCTCAGCTGGTCATGCCCCCTTGAAACTAGAATTTTCCTTTGTTCTAACATTTTCATTAGTCTCTCAGCCTTAGCTTCTAGGGGACAATCATTTTTTGAGATCAAATTTCCTCCAGTTTCTCCATTTCCCTATACTATTGTTTTGATCCCAAAAATCCTTAACCTTGGTAAGCCCCTTAGTATTTGTCTCTACTTTGAGGTCCTCCAAATCCTCCTTTAACATAATAGGTTCTTGTTGCCATCTATCCTCCCAGATTAAGGCTAAGTCTCCCTCTCTAATTTCCCAGAAGCTATTATCTTGAATTAAACCTTTGTTTTCCCAGGCTTTATTCCAAATATGTGATCCTCTTATATTACGATCCATCCATATGCGGTCATTTTCTAGCCAAGAGCTTGCATATTTTTCTTTCCAAATGATAGCCCAATGTGCATCTGGTTCTTTTATCCATCGCCACCATAATATTGCCCCTAAAACCTTACTTAGAATCTCAGGATCATCCAATCCAAGACCCTCATGGTTTTTGGGTTTGTAGATTTTTTCCTAGGCAACTAAGGCCCATTTCTTCTTTTCTTCCCCCTTGCCCCAAAGAAAGTCTCTTTTTATGTTCCTCATTTGATGCAGGACTCCTTTAGGAGCAGGGATAACTGAAAGCATAACGACTGGGATTGATTGTAGTACATCCTTTGTGAGGACCAACCTATCATCCCAGTTTAATGATTTGATAATCCATTTCTTGGTTTTATCTTGTAATTTATTAATCATTAGCTCCCAGATGCTCTTATGTAATGGTTTAGCAATTAGAGGAACTCCCAGATATTTTGAGTGGAGAGAATCTCTTTGAAAGCCCAGAATTCTAGTTATGTTCCTCTGAATAGCAATGTTAGTATTGAAGAAAAAATCTTAGGTTTGGAAAGATTAACTTCCATACCTGAAGCCATGGCAAAGTCACTGAGGATTTGTTTATACGCAAGAGCTTCTTTGACTGTGGGTATTCCTTACAGCATGGTGTCATCCACAAATTGTTGATGAGTCAAGGCCTGTCCATTGTCAGAGAGTTGGAGACCCTTGATTTTACCAACTTCTTTTGCATGCTTGATAGACCTACCTAGTCCTTTCATCATGAGGATGAAGAGAAAGGGAGAGAATGGGTCACCCTGCCTAAGGCCTCTGGAAGGAATGAAAGTCTCTGAAGGAGAACCATTGACCAAAATTGAAAAAATGAAAGAAGCAACCAAAGCCAGGATCCATCTTACCCAATTGTGGTCAAACCCAAAAGCAATAAGAACTTTCCTAATATAGATCCAATTTAGCTTATCATAAGCTTTGTCTATGTCCAATTGCATGATCATTCCAGCCTTTCTCTTACTAGTAAGAGAGTGCACCACTTCATGTGCTTGAATGATGTTATTAAGAATTTTCCTTCCTTCCACATATCCAGATTGTTCCCCCGAAACTAGTGAAGGAAGGAGGGGTTTGAGTCTATTTGCAACAACTTTTGATATTATCTTGTAAACCACATTGCACAAAGCTATAGGTCTGAACCTATCAGGGGTTTGAGCCAACTCCTGTTTAGGGATCAGGGCTATAAAAGAGGTATTCAGAGCCTTCAAAATGGTTCTGTTCATTCTAGAATCTTCCACTACATGCAGAATGTCCTGTTTGACAATATTCCAGCAAGCTTTGAAGAAGTCAACATTGAAACCATCCGGGCCTGGTGCCTTACCATTCTGCATTTCTTTGAGTACCCCACTAACCTCCTCTTTAGTCACTGGCCTATAAAGGTTGACATTATCCTCTCTGGACACCATCCTGGGTATATGCTTAGTGAAGTCCCAGATGTAGTGTTCTCTATCATAACAAGTTTCTTGTGCTATGTTTCGAAAGTGCTGAACTAGAACTACTTCTATTTCTTCATGAGAATTGAGAAGATTTCCTCTTTCATCCTTGATCAAAGAAATTTTGTTATGAGCTCTGTTTTCCATGGTGGATTTGTGGAAAAATCTAGTGTTACGTTCACCTTCTTTTAGCCACTGAACTCTAGATTTTTGTCTCCAAAATATTTCCTCTTGTTTGCATAAATTCTCCCAGTTTTGATGATATTTGGTGGCTTGATCACTTCTAACTTTATCATGGCCCTCCGTGATAAGGGCTTGGTTGAGTTCCTACATTTTACCTTCAATATTTTTTTTCTCTTCAAAGATATTGCCAAATTCATTCTTGTTCCAATCTTTAAGTCAGAGCTTGATGTGTTTTAGTATTTTCTGAAGAAGGAACATTCTGGTGCCCTGAATGTTTAAATCTTCTGACCACCATTTGGCTATGTTGCTGATGAAATCTAGGTGGGAAAGCCAGATGTTCTCAAATCGAAAAGGTCTGTTCCTGGGGGTACCAATGCCCTGAACCTCCAGTTGTACCAGCCAGTGATCTGAGCCTCCAAAGGGGAGCACTCTTGCTACCATTTCCTTGTCATTGAGCATAAGATCCTCTGAGATTATGAATCTGTCTAATTTTGAGGCCACCTGAGACTCTCCTCCTCTTTTATTGTTCCAAGTAAAGATTCCATTACTCGTTACAATGTCCACCAGCTTCATCTTATCGATAAAGGTTTGAAAAGCCAAAGAGTCTTTGCCTAGAACTCTAGTTCCCCCTTTTTTTCCGTAAGTGATTTGATCATGTTGAAATCACCCCCCAAGATCCAGGGTATTCCTACATGTCTGTCTCTAAGATTCTCTAGAGAGTTTAGAAGTCTGAGTTTGTCATCCATTCTTTGAGGGCCATAAACATTCATTACCAGGTAGGTTTCCTTGTCTCCCACATGTTGAATGACTACAGATAAATAATCCCTAGATGCCTTCACATCTATTAAGCCAATCTTTTGTGGGTTCCAAAGAGTGAGAACCTCCTGTTGTATTCTCTGCTTTGACTTCCAAAAACTCAAATCTATTGAGCCATTTACTATTAAGCCAATTTTTTGTGGGTTCCAAAGAGTGAGAATACCTCCTGTTGTATTCTCTGCTTTTACTTCTAGAAACTCAAATCTATTGAGCCATTTAATATGGATATCTCTTATCTTCTGGATGGAACACTTAGTTTCCTGGATGAAAATCACATCCGGAGCTGCTTGTTTCATTCTATTACTCAGTAATCTTTGTTTTCTTTTACTACCTACACCCCTGATATTCCAAGAAGTGAACGTCATAATTAAAGATTTGTAAAGGAGTAACAGGATAGGTCTTTCATCTTACCTGAATCTATCATTAGCTATCCACATTCCATCAATAGCTCATTCTGCTTTTTTCTGCCCCTTTTCTTTCCTGGGTTTCCAAGTGCTAGTCCTGCTATGTTTTTCATCATTTTCACTCCTTCGTTGCCCTGCCTATCTTTGTATCTTTGTTTGTCCACCCCTTTAGTCTGGGTTTTCCATAAAAACAGCTACTGAACTCTATTGAACTCCTCTATAGGTAACGAGTCTAACCCTTCTCTGGTTCCTTGATTCAAGAAACCTTCCAAATCTAGGTTCTCTTTCTTAGGAATTTCCTGGAGTTCATGGTCCTCCATTTCCATCTCACTTTGGGTCATTTCATGGTTCATCTCCTATTCTGCATCACTCATCATAAATTCTTTCTGTTTGTTATTATCTTGTATTTCTTCACTGACTTCTTCTTTCTCCTCCACTGGACTTCCTTCCTTTTCCTGATCTGTTTCTATTGACCCTTTGTCTACTTCGAGGACTTGAAACATGTTTTGGCTAGCTTGCTCCCCTGCTGATTTATGTGTCTTTGGTCCTCTTTTGCCTCCTTTTCCTTTATGTTCCACCTTGAATAATCTTTCTGAATCCTTCATCGTGTCAGCTTTTTTTTTGTTCTCTCTTTTACTGAGAGGGCAGTCTCTGAACAGGTGTCCATGCTCCTGACATTTGCGACATCTAAATGGAATATGTTCATAATCTACTATTTGTATCCATTCTTCATCAGAAACTTCCAAAATACACTTGTTCCGCAAAGCTATAGAGAGATCCATCTCCACACATATTCTAGCAAATGAAGTATACTTTCCCCTTCTAGTGGCCTCAGAAACTTCGACAAAATGTCCTAACTTATTTCCTATGGTGGATAGAGATTTCGTTTGTCAGTAATCAAGAGGTAGAGAATAGAGTCTTACCCAAACTGGGACCAATGTAAAAGTTTCGCGTTCCGAAACAAAATTCATAATCCAAGGTCACATATAGAGGCCTGTTGTAGCATAAAAGTAGGGCCCTCCTTCAAACACTCTGTCCTTATCTTCAATATTTGCAAATACTATAGTGAAAAAACCCTTAGACCCAAGATGTAGGTCAATGCTGCCTTTTGGTTTCCAGTGGTATTTAATCCACATTTGTAAGGCTTTTTTAGTGGGCCATAAACCCATGAATTTACAAATGATTGCATATGTTTGCATGTGATCCTTGTGCGCCTGCAGCGCTGACTCATTTAAAATGACCCTGGGTGTTACCACTGCTTTGGATTTGCATGATCCCATGTGTGCTTTGTCTTTTGTTCCTTGCTCCTTGTCTTCTTCCTCATTTTCCTTTGCACCATTATGCTTCCTTAACTTAGTTCCCTCCTTTTCTTCTTCACTGTTTCTTTCCCTTCCTTCTAAAGGCTCTCTATCATTTTCCATTGGTTTTTTCCCCTACTAGCCATAGCCTACTTGTAGGAGGGAGTAGAGCTCCCTCCTTTGCATCCTTCCATGGAGAACAGCCTCTGTAACAGCCTGAAACCTTAGTTTTTCTTCCTGCTTCCAACCCTCCGTTCACTCGCGCCAACACATTCTCATATGAATCAAGTACCTTCTGAGAGAGATAACATATTCAATCGAAATTTTGGGATGGAATTATTTTCTTGTCTTGGTATTCAATTTTCTCATAGCTCATCTTATTACCCTCAATCATATGGGAAAACTGAGATAGTGAAAAAATGTTTGGAAGGATATCTTTCTTTCTTTGAATATGATAAACAAATACAATGGCTCAAGTGCTTACCTCTAGCTCAATGGTGGTATAACACTTCCTTCCATACTACAAAAATAATGACCCCATTTATGGCACTTTATGGATATAATCCACGATCCATCACATCATATTTAAGAGAAAATTCTAAGGTTCAAGTAGTGGAAGATCATATCAAGCAACAACAAGTTCTCCAACTCTTAAAGGATAACCTCACTCTAGTGAAGAATCAAATGAAACAACAAAAAGATTAGCATCACAACGAAACAAGTTCTGACATAGGTGACTGGGTATTTTTACGGATACAACCATAAAAACAAATGTCTCTCAGGTAATTTAAGAAGGATAATAAATTATCACCCAAGTAATACGGTCCTTACAAGGTATTACAAAATATTGGTACTATGGAATACAAATTGTAGTTTCCTGCATCTTCCCGAGTACACCCAGTTTTTCATATTTCATGCTTAAAGAAGGTTATCGATGATAAGATTCCAGTTCAAAAAGTGTTTCTTGAACTTGACGAAGAACAAAAAATCATATTTGAGCCCAAGGTAGTCAAGGAAACAAGAACCCAATAGCTATGGAATCGATCAATTTCAGAGTATCTCCTTAAGTGGAAGAACTTGTCCACTGAAGATTCCACATGGGAGGATGAGAATTTTATACAAAACTTCCAAAACTGCTCATGCATTGAGGACAACAATATTTTTAAGGACAGGGGCATGTTAGGTCCCTATAATACTAATGTATCCCCCCTTATTATTGTTGTGCCCAGGTAACTCGTTTATTGTTATTGTTGTGCCCCATAGAAGCCCACTATTGTTATTGTTGTGCCCTTACATTATTATTGTTATGTAGGCTCTAATTATATTGAGACCCCTTATACTCCTATATATACAAATGAGGTCTTGTCATTTGTATCATCCAATAATTGTTCATTTATGTAATGTAAAGGATGTTTCCCCCTCGAAGAGGATAATTTTTAAGTTATTGATCTATCTTATTGTGAGCTGGTTGCATAACAATTTAACACATAGTCAAATGCCACTAGCTAGGCACAGGTATGAAATTCATCACCTCTTCCTTTAAGCACATAATAGTTAGAAAATATTCAGAATCCATGAGGAATAAGGTTTTTGTAGGTTGAAGGTGAACATCAACTTTGACCACCCTTGAATAGCTAAGTAAAGTTAACTCCCTCTCTCATCCAATGTGGAGAAAACATAAAAAAAAAAGTGACGATTTCAAGAAGTGGGTCAACAGATCTATGAGGAAGTTATGAAGGTGGGGGATGGGAGCCAGCTACCATAGTGTGTTAAGCCCACCACGAACCCACAAAAAGATAAAAAGTGGGCCTGACCCTCCCCTGTACCAAGAAGTCTCAATCCCAAAAATGGAAAGAGAGGCCCACTACATCATCGAGAGTCGAGCTAGCTACCACCATGGGTCCCATAGGTTGCTACAGATAAAATACATGGCTGAATACTAGTTGCTATAGGATTTTGTTTCAATGCCATAGGATACAGAAAAGGTGCTATAGGATTGTGACCAACTACTACAAGATTGGCCTGAGAGGTGGAAATAGGCTCAATTTTGTGCAAAATTTTCCCCCAAAAATCAATGGAGCCTGCATGGGAAGGGTAAGTAGTGAATTTTATTCACCTTCCAATAAAAAATATTTTGTGAAATTGATCAAATTGTGTCTATAGAGGCATCCTATAGCAAACCCCTGTAAGTTAAAAGAAAATCAAACCTTGATTTTTCTTATGTGAGAGCATGCTAGGAGAAGGGTAAAATTATTTTAAAATTGGCATATAATTTTCCTACCTCTGATCAACAAAGGAACACCATTCTTCCCATCGCTTCTCTAAAACCCGAGGTTGCCCAGAAACTAATTTTGAAAATTTTTTAAGAAGTCATGGTAGGAAACATGGTAGGAGGCTTCATTAGGAGGGAGCACACATGATCATCTTTGAGGATCCCAAATTGGCACCACTTTATATAGAGAAACATGAGAAATCCATTCAACACTTTGAGGACATATTTAGCTTGTTAGGGACCGAGGGCTTGTAGGTTTATTAGATAAGACAGAATTCTTTACCCCATAGCTTACAAATTAGAGAATACCGCTCCCCAAAGAAATTGAGGAATGCCTTGGATAAGACACCCTTATATAGTATGATAGTTAAAAAACTAAAGGCCAACTAGATTAGGCTCAAGTTTATTCCTCCTTTGTTGCCAGGGCTACAGGAGAGAAAGGATCAAATTAAAGAGAAACAAGAGTGGGAAGAAAGAGAAAGAAATGTAGGGTTCCACCCTTAAGAGGGAACTCCTTAAGCGATATCTTGGGATATTAGTTTAGCCACCAAGGATATGCATGATATGGAACAAAACATGGGAGGAGGATTCATTAGGAGGGAGCCCACATGATCATCTTTGCGGATCCCAAATTGGCACCACTTTACATAGAGAAACATCAGCAATCCATTCAACACTTTGAGGACATATTTAGGTTGTTAGGGATCAAGGGCTTGTAGGCTTGTTAGATAAGAAGACATTATTTACCCCATAAATTACGAATTAGAGAGTACCACTCTCCATAGAGATTGAGGAATTCCTTGGAGAAGATACCCTTATATAAGAGGATAGTTAAAAAACTGAAGGCCAACTAGATTAGGTTCAAGTTTAGCCCTCCTTTGTTTCTAGGGCTATAGGAGAGAAAGGATCAAATTGAAGAGAAACAAGAGTGGGCATAAATAGAAAGAAATGTAGGGTTCCACCCTTAAGAGGGAACTCCTTAAGAGATACCTTGGGATGTTAGTTCAAACACCAGGGTTATGCGTGAGATGGAACTAAATGGATGAGTTGTTCAGAGGGTGATAGACACCTATAGTAGCGGGGTGATGATGGCCCCCATTAAAAGGTATATAATAAGGCACATTCAGCCATCCTTCAACACATAATTACCTCTTTCCTCAAATTTGATAGCATATTTTTACTATAATGTGTTTATTAGGAAGAATAAATTATGCTTATCATATCTTGTGTCCTAACATGATTAATGTCTAGGAAAAGAGTACATTTACTATGCAGAGATACTTTGGAGGAAACTCGACTTCCTCCCTGTATTTACTCACCCACAATTCGATGATCTACTAACATTTTATGAACTCAAGGACCTAGATCCAAATTTTTAGGGAATTTGGAGGGAAACAACCATATTTCCAAGGATTCTACCCCTCAGCCATCTTTTTTGTAAATAGGGTGGCCGAAGGGGTCAATAGGATTTGAACTTTTGGAGCAGATATAGACTCTAAGATATGGAGCTCAAACTTGTCATTTTGATTCCTATATTAGGTACTTGAGCACTATTTTATGTTAATGAGAAATATTTTGGTATATTCAAACTGAGTTTTCTTTATAGGGTTGAGTCCCCTTGGGTTAGAGCCCAACCTAGAGGCTCTAGTCTCTCTCATGTGTATTTTATTCATGCATTTTCTTTCCTAGAAGTATTTTATTTCCTTCTTGATAGGATTTATTTATGAAAATTTCTTGTGTAGGTCTATAAATCACCTCACTTGTGGGAAGTGTGGTTAGAGATATTGTGTTTGCAAGCCAAAAATATAGAGTTAATTCTCTTTTGTAATAGTTAGATATTTGATTAGCCTTTTTTTTTGCATCTTTATTTTCTGCAAATTGGTAGTTGGTTTAGAATTTTTCTTTAAGCATGGGAATAATAACCTATTGTGATTGTAGGTCTTGTCTATAGTACAATATAGATTACCTTTTGATGAAGTATTCATATTTTTAATAAAATTCAACTCATCCTTTAACACATATTTCATTAAATTTGGAAGTATTCAATGGATCTAGAATATGTAACTTTAACTAGATTAAATTTTTTCAAAATGGGGAATTAGAAATTCACTTAGTTCACTAATTTTAATGTAGATATTCATCATTTTTTGTGAAAAAATTATCATGATAAACTTTATTAAACAAATTCATATAAACTTGCAAAAGAAAATCTTTCACGTCTTAATTTTGGATTCCTTACATTATCTATTTTAATATTTTTATGGTTTGCATTAAAATATAAGTTTGTTAAAGCTATTTTATGAAAAGAATGATGTGTATTTTACTATTATTAACCCATTTAATTATAATCCGATATAGTAAATATCATGTACATGTTAAGTTACAATTATTACTAAGACAATGTTGGCACAATTTAAAAGTCTATCACCTTTGCAACACTAGTAATATCGTTGAAGATTTAAAAAATCTCATAGACCATCGAGTTTATACTCATATTGGATTTAAATTTCCAAATATTTGTGACGCTACCAACCTTCTTGATCTTTTAACTAAACATAATTATGATGAGCTTGAAACATTTCTTTTAATGCTTTTTGAGCATAACAATAAAATTCGAAATAATTTTGGGTAATATCGTTTTGCCTTCTTATATACCATATTTGGTCTTAGTGGATGATAATCATCGTTATCACCATCATCATTTCATACTATTGTAGGAAATTTGCACCATTTTAGAGTTGAGGAGAAAATATTTTTTTAGGATCAAATTAAATGTTGAATGCGAGTAGTAGCATAATTTATTTTTATTTATTATTCGCACTTTTATGTTAACTACTTTACAACATATTCATTTTTTTTATTTTTCTATTTAAAACATAATTTTTATTTTAAAGGGGCACAGACGGACAAACAAACTTACACATCCCCGCATACTCGGTTGTAGAACAATTACTAATTGTTTTAATGATCAAAATCAATCATGAATTAGAATAGTAACAAAGTAGTGCAATTTGATAATTTTCAAATACAAGAGGAAACTAAACTATTTATTACAAATGTTTAGTTTTTATTCGTGTAGTGTTTAAAGATATTATATTGAAAAGAACATATTAGCATTAATCTAAAACTTAGATTCTTTATATTATTTATATTATCATTAATACTTATATTTATATTTATGTATGAAATTTTACTCATGAATAATAGATTTTGTAAAGAAAATCTTACCTATAAAGTTATTTAACAATATATTAATATTGTTTTTCTTACTATTATTGACCATTTTAAATTGACACTAACTACTTTTCCTATGTTGAGTAAAAATTTATTATACTAGTACAATGTTGGCACCACTTCCAAATCTATAAGAGGATATATTTTGTAATTCTAGTTGTGTTGTTCAATGATAAAAATAATTTTTTTATAAATTAGAGTGCAACAAAATAGAAAATTTGATTTATTTCAATTATAATAAAGAATGTTAAGGAAAACTCACTTCAAACATTATTACAGGTGTCTAGCATTTATTCATTAAGTGTTTAAATGGTTTATATTAAACAGAATACTAATTAGGTACTCCACTATTGTTTTAATAGACCAAGTTTAGAATATGTTTTCAAGTGCATTATTGAATATGATTATGCATATTTGATATGGTGAAAAGTCATGTTGGTCAAATAAAGCTTTGAAAACTTAAATATTTTACAGCGCTGTCATGTAATTTGTATCAACACAATATTAAATTGAAATATTAAATAATATAAAACTCCAAAAATAATATGAAGAGAATAATTTATATACAACAAATATTGAAAAGTGTGTTTGAGTGTATATTAATAGATCCTTCAAAAAAAATTACATTCATGAACCATATAAACTTAATCTCAAGATATTCGCTCAAGTAGATCAAGAATGGCTTCTACACCATATTTATTTATCTTGGTCTTCTTGCAATGTTTTTTCTTTGGCATCCATGCCAACATTATGGTATTAATTGGAATAGAGCCAAGTTTTGTGTCATTGGGATTTGGTACCTAATATTGCTCTAAAAAATTTCCATTGTATTTCCCTGACATGGGCTTCCACCAAACAACCTTTACATGAAGATTTTCACTTTCATTATCCGTTAAGATATATTAGAAGGATTTTTCATCCAAATCATCTTTCCTGCATCCTCATTTCCTTATCTAACTAGCAACATCTTTCCTTTATCAACTTCAATCATAATATTGAATGTTGGCTTTGGCTTGTTGCATTTGGGTCCAACATATACTCGTTCATCTATCACGTTATCAAAATCTCCATCCATAATACTTGATATTACTTGGAGTGTATTACGATCAACATCAACAATGTGCCTTTTCATGGGCCAAAAATTCTTGGAAAATGAATCACTTTCATTTATTATTCTATGATCATTATAGATTCCATCTAATGTATCAAGAACTCTTTCCAAATACACTACTTTATTTTTCCATTCCTTTGTAACAATTGGTGAATCCTCATTCCCAATAGTGTCTTTCCACATTTTTATGTATGATGTTATCCCTTCCTTTAGTTCTTTTAAATAGACATCATTTTGTTTGGAAGCTAAGAAATATGGCTTCCCTATGGGAATTATAGTTTGACCTTCATCATCTATATTCCATAACTCAAGTGGTTCTGACCACTTAATATCCTCTAATTAATTCTTTGTACCTTAGTATTGGAACATCATTGAGTACAAGAAATTGGAAGTATTGGACATTAAGATGTCTAGCCAGTGCATTTTTCCATCCTTGATGTATCCATTAAGGAAACTTTTGAAGTAATATACCTTGCCAATAAGTGTAGGTGGAAACACTCGATTTTCTTCAATTATGCAATATGTATCCATCATTTCAAATAAAGAATAAATATCTTTACTTTTTAGGTTGGAAGACATTCTTCCGTAGGTTCCATTTATGTCTTCATGGGTGTGCCCCACTCGCAAGAACCCAACTGCAATAGTGATGAAGACAATAAGTGTAGTTAAAAGTGATAGAAACATGAAAAGATATTGATTCTTATTATCACTTGTTGCATTGTCCAATTATAACAAAAAATGTGGAGGCAGAGGTTTAAAATCAAAATTTTGACTTTTTGATCTTCCATTAGATATAAAATCATCCTTGTACACTTGACATTTTGAGTAAATAAAGGTGTCAAGTAATGCATTTGTAAGTGGGCTTCTTTAACTTCCACTTTCATAAAGTAGATCACCATACATATCCATTTATGGGTCTTCAAGGTCCCTTAAACACTTTGCAAGGGATGTAATAGTAAATTGTGATCCCATATGTACAAATGGTAGGGAGAAATGGCCAAAACCTCATGTCATATGCCCATGTGTAAGCATACCTATCAATGACAAACCTAAATTTGTTCCTACAATAGATTTTGATTTGATATGTAGCCTTGGGATTGAAGTCTTTGTTTTTTCCATTTTATCATGCATAATGCTCAAATTCTCCTTTGGAAATCGCTTTGACATAATTCTATGGGAATAGTAGTAATATCTTCCACACATAACAATCTTGTTATGTTCGTTCAGCCTACCTCATGCCTTTTCTTCCAACTATTCTGTAGTTGCTGACTTCATTTGTGCTTTCAACACAATACATTCACTTTATTGAAGTTGGTGTTCTTTGAAAATGCCACATCTCGAAACTTAGTATTCCAGATCTTGCTCATTGTTGACTATGATATTGATGGGTAATTGAGATTGTGAAGAGCCTCATTAATCTGTTTTAACAAAGAATTTTGTGTGTAAATCGAAGGAAGCAATCTTAAAGGATCAGATGTTCCATCTTCTTCAACTTAATGTGTTTGGTTTGGTGAAAAGTCTAAATTATCCATTACAATTTTGTGCAATATTTCTATTGTTGTGTGAGCTCGTGCTTTGCATGTGTTGGTGTTACCATGAATAGCTTTAATATGTCCATGTTGGAAATATTGTTGGCAGTTATAGAATGTGCTTTGAGGAATCTTATGTATCTTATACCATGCTTTCTTACAAATAATATTCCCATTAAATCTCATGTCCTTTACATTTCTAGCAATAGATGGCAAGCCATGGCCTTTGACATGACTGTGTTTGACATGAGTGAATTCAAGACAAATTCCCTAATACCATTTTTATTTATTTTTCATACCCCTTCTAGCACTTGCAATGGCCTTCCTATCCACATGTTGAAGACAATATTTTCTACAACATACATTTGCTGCCAAAAGTCGAATTTATTTCTCTTCATCTACTTTTGTTTGACATTTTGCAATTTTTTTTGTATCCATAACTCGTTTAATCCTTTTATACAACCTTGTCACATGCATATCAATTGAGTTTCTATAATTTTCATTACAAAGATACACATCCCATTTGTTTAAGGGATTTGTGTCCTCTATAACATCCCATATCACCATTTTCTTGGGTGGCTCCTTGTACTTTTCCTTGACCCTTAATATCGCACCCTTTTTTTCCACCAACTTATTTATTGGACATATAACCAAACAATGTATAGAATTATCCCAATTCTATATATCCCACAATGTCCATCTACCTCTTCCAAAAAAAAAACCAAATTCCATTTCACCTAGTGTTTCACCCTCAACAATGTCATCCTCGCGGACATTAACTAGAATTCCTTTGGCAATGCACATGCTTGTTCCCATGCATTCATTTGTAAGAGAAACCTTTGTAAATATGAATCTACCCCTATCTTGGGAAGATTTATGGCATGATCATGACAGTGAGGCTCCAAATCTGATTTTGGCCAAACCTCATAAGATTCCAATGCACCCCCTAGTGTATGCTCAAATACTGTTGGATGTGGTAGACGAGCATCATATTTTAACACCTTATCAATTTTAACCACTATGAATCCTTTCTTTACCATATTTCCATGCACTTTATGCCCAAGCTCTGCATTGAATATGGAGCCCTCGCCCACCTTCACTCCATGTTGCAGAAGATCTACCTTATCTCCAATAGAAAATGTAGAAGAAACATTTGCACCTACAAACAAATGTAAATAAGGTTAGTATTTACTCAAGAAAACAACTATTATACTATCAACAATATTTAACACATACTTCAATATTTTGATTTACATATGCTGTGTCTCAAATCTATGATCTTCCATGGATGTATGTCCTCTTCATTAACATCCTCATCAATCAAATGTGGTTGAGTGACACCAATTATCAAAATTGTAACATAACCCGCATTAAACATTTCTCTGATATAATAAGTTCTAGACTCTATAGATTTGACCCTTCCTAGCCCAATGACTTGATCATTAATAAGGAAATAAACATAGTCCCCTTTTGGCAAAATTATATTTTCCATTATAGCTTGTATAAATTCTATAACAACAACTAAATTGTAATTTGTAATTAACAGGTTGAACCATGTAAAGTGTGACTTTATGTTTTCAAAAAAACACACAACTTACGAAAAATTAATATAGATGCAATAATTTAAATAATATGGTAGTCATATTGTATGTAATGAAACATTATTTCCCACCATTTAGTGCCTATTACTAAAAATTACTTTACATACAAATTACACAAAAAAAAAATATATATGAAGAACAGGAAATTAGAGATGTAGATAGTATCATAGAATGACAAATATCAACTCATATCAAACCACCAACTTCTTATTTAACTTTAGAAATGACACTTGTAGTTTTGATGCATGTGTATGAATAATGATCATAAGAAATATGTAGAAGTTAAAGAACCAAAACATGGTCCTTTGGAAAATATGAGAAATTCCAAGATCGATGCTACATAAGATGTCTAAAATCCCCATGAGAAGAAAAATTATATTTATATTTCACTTAGTGAGGATGTTTGATGTTTGAACTTGATAATCGAAAGCCAAACTAGAGGTTCTCTTCCAAATAAAATTTTTGCTACTGTAAATACTAGATAATTTTCATTTTTATTCTAAAAGCAAAGAAATTGCATTAGAAGAAAAAATATAGTATACCTCAATAATAAATTTATTCATAAACTTCAAAATTATACAAAGATCACATTATTCTCCATGGATCAAATAATTATGATTGGATTATTATGTTTGTGCGAAAAGGAAAGCTATACAATTATCTTTCCTTCCAACGCAAGCTCAAATGTAGTGCCGACAACAACATATATTTATATACACTTCTTTTGCACTATCATTGATATTCATAAATTGTTCCAAATTCAATAAAAGGGCACATCAAAAGCTATAATTCTAACCATTGTGATTATTGATACAATGTCACTCCTAGTGCATTGGTTGCATAAGTGTAATGGTGTTTAGAAGAAAGTTAGTAATTATTAGGTATCCTTCTTGCATGATCACAAATGCACTGCCAATAACAATATCAAAGCACTAACCTTTGTGGGGGTGATCCTTTTTGCACAAGAACAAAGAAATCTAGTGTATTCTATAGTTCCTTCTAACACAAATACAATCACATTTCCAACAATAATGTTGCATTGTGAACAAAATTTAATGCATGAAATATTTACTTGTATCACAAATACAAACACATTTTCAACAATAACATTTCAAGATGAAGGAAATTTAACACATTCTAACCTTCCTTCTAGCATAATGAGAAACATATTTCTAATAACAACATTGCATTATGAAAGAAATATAATGTGTGTTAGCTTTCCTTCTATCACAAGTAGAAGCCCATTTCCAACAATAACATTGCACCTCAAATGAAAGCTAACAATCAATATCATTCCTTCTACTACAAACATAAGCATATTGCTAGAAGCACATTACATGGTCAAATAAATCTAGCACATGCTAGATTTCCTTCTAGCACAAACACAAGCACACTGTCAATAACAATATTCTAAGGCGAACGAAATCCACCACATGCTAAATTCCTTGTAACATAAATAGAAGCATATTACTCTAAAAAAAATTGCAAAGTAAAACAAATATTACACATTCTAGAGTTTCTTCTAGCACAAACACAATCACATTGCCAAAAATAAAATTGCAGGGTTGAAGATATCTAGCATACGCTTTATTTACTTCTAGCACAAACACAAACACATTGGAAACCCTAACATTGTAAGGGGGGGGGGGGGGAATCCAATGCATGATATAATTCATTATAGCACAAACACAAGTACATTTCCAACAATATTGCATTGAAAAAGAAATCCAATGCAGGTTATATTTCATTCTAGCACAAATACAAGCACGTTGCCAATGAAATATTACATTGCAAAAGAAATCTATTGCATACCAGATTTTATTCTAGTACAAACACAAGCACATCTCTAACACCAATATTTCATTCCAAAACCCTGATCGGGCTGTGACAGAGAAGAGGAGGTGGCCCAGTGACGATGGGAAGTGGAGATGTCAAGGACCATCCACTCGAGCACAAGGACAGAGAACACATCAAGATGTGGAGGAAGAGGACAACAAAAAGGGCAAGTGGAAGGACAAGGCAGGGAGGGAGAAAGACCCGAAAGAGACAGGCAGGGGGGTTACGAAGGGAAGGCAAAGAGGAAGGCATGGGAGCCATCGAAAGAGTGAGCGAAGAGATGCCAACAAGTGGCAGGAATATAGAGAAGAACCCACGGTAGGAGCAGCTTGAGGCACGAGGGAGTTAATGAGGGTAAGAGCTGGAAGGGACAGAGGGCCATCATTTGGGAGTAGGAATAAGGAAAAGGGTGGCGAGAGAAAATTAGGAGGACAGGTGGTAGGTGTGATGAAAGGGAGTAGGGATAGCGAGGTAAAACAAAAGGTAAGAGAGAAAGAAGATAGTTGCATGCAGAAAGAGAGAGTGAGAGTAAGAGCATAGAAAGGCGGTGGACGCAGGATGAGGACGCAGGCCGATGGATGCAACTGCGTCAACTCAGGTTGGAAGTATGTATTCTCCATTTCCTTAACATCATAATTATAGTAATGCCAAATTCAGTGGTACTAGGGAAAGAGACCTGGGAAAGTCTAGACTCAGAAGGAGTCGAAAACTAGGGTCTCCAGAACACTATTGAGTCAGGAATGAGGATGAAAGGGACAGAGAAGCAAAGATAAATGACGCCCCTAAAGAAAGCACAAAGAGGGAAGGAGGGTGACTGAGGAGAGAAGAGAGAACCTGAGAGCGTGTCCTACCATTTTTAGGAATCAACACGCCCCATATTTAATGGTTACCTTAATGGACAGTGTTGATCTCTCATGGAATCAGAGTGCAGTCTTCACGATTGTTATTGCCAATGCAATTCTTAAA